>JADBJO010001365.1:2500-7500 GCA_016801955.1 Conus betulinus | reverse complement strand
ATCTTCGTTGACTAAGTTATGGATGACTTTACCCAGTCTTTCTGAGAGTACTTTTGCCAAGATTTTATAATCAGAATTAGTAAGAGTAATGGGTCTCCAGTTATTAAGTTTATCCCTATCCAAGTCTTTACTTTGTGAAAAAGAGTTATAATACCTTGCCGTTGTGTAAATGAGAGGCTTCCTTTGTTAAAAGATTCAATATAGGAGTTAGTGACAACATCGCCTAATTTTGACCAAAAAAACTTATAAAACTCGGTTGTTAAGCCATCGCTTCCTGGAGCGGAGCCATTTTTCATTTTCTTTAGAGCAGATGTCGTCTCTTCTAAAGTCACTATACCTTCACATATTGCTGCATCATTTTCTTCTAACTGTCTTAATTCTACATTGTCAATAAAAATGTCAGCAGCTTCTTCTACATTTGCTGCTTCAGTATTCTGAGTATACAATCGTCTATAGAATGCCGTTTGTTCTTGCATTATTTCTCTTTGATCTGTAGTAATGTTACCCGTTTCTTTACAAAGTCTTGTAATAATCCTATTTTTACTTCGTGCCTTTTCTAAACCACAAAAATATTTTGTATTCTTTTCTTTTCTCCTTCTTCTATCCATTTAAGCCTACATCTTACCTGAGCACCTCTGGTTTTGTAAGCCTGCAAAATCTCCAGGTTTTTGTTTTACTCTCATAAATCTTTTATTAATATTTTCATTTTCAGGATCCTTGGCAAGCTCTTTTTCTAGATTTTGTAACTGTGACTGCAACATTCGTGACTCGTTTCTTTTTTTTACACGCCAGATCTTTCCCAAAATCTATACAAAAATTTCTTATTTCAACCTTACACATTTCCCATTTCTCTAAATCATGCAGAGTTTCGTTGTCTGAAAGAAATGTATCTAACATGTTATTCATTTTTTGTACAAACAAAACATTTTTAAGAAAACTATTATTGAATCTCCAGTATCCTGGTCCTCGAGTGAAATCATTCTCGTTCAGTTCAAGGACAACAGCCTTATGATCAGAATTTGGAACAAAAAAATGTTCACACATAGTACAGAAACGCAAAATGTTATCAGAAACAAAAACAATAATCTAATCTTCGCGCAATATACGGGTTCAGACGAGTCCATGAAGCATCTTTTTCTTTTGGATGATAAAGTCTCCAGGCATCTGTTAAATCTAATGTATCAATAACATGTTGAAAACTGGCAGTTTCTGATCTGTCGTGGGGTTGACCCGACTATGTCGAGATCACTGTTCAGTGTACAGTTAAAATCGCCAGAAACATTTAAATCTTCATGCTCTATAGAATTAAAAATGTCAATCATCTTTCGATAATACATTATTTTTTCCTTCGTCTGGTTGGGTGCATAAACATTGGCAACCATTATATTATAGTATTCATTTTACCACTGAAATAACTAGGATTCTGTCTTGTGCAAGCTCCAAGTTAACTTTTCCTTTAAAGTGTTTTGAAATCAAAGTAACTTCTCCTCTGCTTTTGTTCGTACCCTCATTGAAAAAAATTGCTCCACCCCATTGTGTTTCCCATTCCTTTACATCTCTGTCTGTTATGTGGCATTCTTGTAAGCAAATAATATCAAAACGTTTTTCTTTAAAATATGCAAACAAAGATTTCCTTTTAAACCTGTTTTTTTTAAACCTCTAACATTTAGCGAAACAATATTAATTTTATCCATGGAATGAAAACCTTAGTTTATTTGATGAATCTATCAACAATTTCAATCAGATATTCACTGGTCAAGCTCATGGTCCATAATACATTTCCGGGTCATTATCCGTTGGTAGACATGAAGGGCAAACCTGAGCTATGTCCCCCGATCAGCTGACGCGGACTCCGACTCAGAGTCCCACACATCCGCCGCCAGAGAACCATCTGATCCACGGTCACAGCGCCGGTATTTCTCTGCTCCCTCTCCCGGGCTGTGTCGCTGTCTGGATAGGCGCCGCTTGTTAGGAGTAGCGGACCTGTTGCGGGGAGAGCGGTCCATGGAGGTCAGGAGGGTGGTCTGACGGGAGAGGGGGCGCCCTCTGTCATTTCTGTTGACAGACTTATTAGTGGTCTGTTCTGTTTCACCGGTGCTAAGATTATTTTTGACACCAGCCTTTTTGCCACCTGTTTGTTTGTCGATCGTTTGTCTGTCAGTGTGTGTTCATCATCCGTTATTTGTCTGTCCGCTGTAAGTTTGTCCGTCAGTTCGCATTCAGCGTCTCCTCTTTTATGTCCCGTTTGCCCGCACTGTCTGCACACACAATCTCACCTGAGCACTGCGAGACATGATGGTCTGGTTTAAGACAGCGTGAACAAATTACCTTTTTCTGCTGTTTTTGCTCTCTGTGGAACAGCTTGGCTGAAAAAATATTGATTTTAACAAATTTGTCAAGAGGAGTGGGGGGAACTGTTATGAACACGAATCTGCGACCCGTGACAAACCGAGTCAACCTGTTGTCTGCATCTCGAGCTCTCTCCATCTTTATATCAGATCTCAGTTCACACCCTAGCTTGACAAGGGAATGCTCAATTTCTGAGTCGGCGACTGAGATAGGAATGTTATCGATCCACAGTTTTGTAGTGGGCTTTTCCTCACCTGTATCGCTGTGTAGAATGTATGGGTTGGTACTAGATACCTGCAGAGTTGTGTCTCTCATCCGCAGACCCTGGACAAGGATTGCCATCCGTGCCTCCTTGGTGGCGGGGTAGATACGCCATAAGCTGCCGATATTCTGTGCTCCAATAATGGAGCCCTGGCCAGCAACCCTTTCCGCCGCTAAGCATACTTCTAGGACAGACGGCCGATTTTTGTCATGGTCCGGGTATGTTTTTCGATTTCAAAAAGACAGGGACTGTAGTGAAAAATTTTGCATTCCGGCGATAAAACTGGAACGTCAGGCTTATTCTGACACACTTCCACAACCCTAAGAAAGAATTTGAACAGAAGTTTCAGCCAGTTTATTCTGAACGGTTCAGCCACAGAAAGCTGGTGTACTAACTGTGAACAAGACTTTAAAATGTCTCATGGTCAAATTAAATGATGTGAACAACCATGTTTTGACAGTCCTGCTACTAGACAAATGCTAGATAAGGTGAAAAGAAAAATACGTGGATATTCTGAAAAAGCCCGGAAAGTGTTGTGTGTTTTATTACGTTATGGTGGTTTCTGTTGGATGTTTAAGATTTTCACTGAAATTTTGTTTCCTCCATGTTTGTTACTTGTGGGTTTGTGTTTAATATCTTGGCAGTTAGAGGCTGAGGATTCAAGACAAATAAGAACATAAATGTGCTTGGATTTGTTGCTGTCATTTGAGTACTTGTAATTTATTACAATACTGACATTCACTCAGCAGAGCCCATTTGAAGGACTGTGGTATCTGAAAGGCTACAAGAACGATTTAAATGTTGTTTTTTTTTTTCAGCACATGTAGGTCTTTTTTTTTTGCTTTTTTTTTTTTTTCACCTTTTCTGTGACTTTGCCCTCAGACCCCCTGAGCCATTTACCCCTGTACTCCTCTGTGGCCTCGTAGCCCCTGGACCCCAGCCTCATTCCTTATTTTCTGTTCACAAAACTTACACACACACACACACACACACACACACACACACATGAACATTTACTTCTAATGCATGAATAACAGACATATTATGTTGTCTTTTTTTTTTTTTTTTTTTTTTTTCCTTTCTTCTTTTAGCGAAGAGACTACTCTGCACTGACCAAGTTCCTGCCACCAAAACAGGAGTATGTGATTTCGGTACGCCTGTCCGAGATGCAGATGACTCTTTATGAGGAGTACCTGAAGCGAAGTGGACAGGTGGATGGGCAGATAACTTCCAAAGGAGCTCGTCTCTTCAAGGACTATCAGAACCTGATGAAGATCTGGACACATCCTTTTAGTCGCGAAGGGTAATAATTAAAAAAAAATTCTAGCTCGAAAACTATTGAACAAAAGTGTATGAAACCTATATGTTTCTGAAAGGAAATTGAATGCTCTATCTTTTGATAACAATTGCAATCACATTCAAGAACACTGCAAAAAGTTTATGTCCAATGAAATAGGTTTATGTGTTTTTCACTCTCAATTTCTAAACATACTATCATATTAGTGAAAAACAAACAGTGGTGAAATTTTGTTAGAAAACAAAAGAATCATAAGGAAAAATGTATTTCCTTACCTTATGTGAAAAATATAAATCCAAATTTTTTCAAATTGACCACATACATGTCCACAGCTACATCCAGGTTGTTTGGAGGGTTCAGAAGAAATTTATGTGTCACTGTGGTTTTTCTTCTTCTGTTATCCACCAGTATTATGACCACACAACACAAACACTAAGATGATAAAATCACACACATATGTACATAATTATATGTACAGGACAGGAGACAGTAACTAATAGTTTTTCTTTGTGTGGTATTCCTGAAAACAAGGCTGCACACACAGAGATGGTGTTGAAGGACACTGTCCACACACACAAGTTTGTTTCCTTTCGAATGCCCCTCTTGCTGCACACCTTGCACCTCCTGCCTGATGAACGCGCTCCCCACTGTCTTTTCTAAGGTAGTGGGGAAGTGCCTCTCCGTCAGTCGTGCAACTTCTTCCGATCGGGGTAGAGCTGCTTGTGGTGCTGGATTGTCACCATACAGGAGGTCGCTGATGACTTGCAGCTGGAATGTCAGGAAATCCAGCTTGCTGTGTGTGTGTTTCTTGAACACCAGGTAGGCATTCAAGAGGATACCTGGAGGAGGTGGGTCATCACCTTCTTGTACCACCTGGTGGTCTTGCGGCTGGCATCATATGACTGTAACATTTGATCAGCCCTGTCGACTGCACCCATTTTGGAGTTGTACGAGACGACACAGCTGGGCTTGTTCACCTTCTGCCCCCCTCTTCGCTCCACGTCCTGCATGCTTTCATCATGCATGGTAGTCAGCATGTAGACTACTTTGGAAAGACTGCCATTTCATAAACAGCAGACTCCCAGATCGCAG
>JADBJO010001364.1:432158-440206 GCA_016801955.1 Conus betulinus | reverse complement strand
TGGGGGACAAGTCGTTCCATTACCTTTTCTTTCAGTATTGCCCCTTCCACCCTCCCACCCCACCCACAGCCGCCACCCTTTCCCCGCCCTCAGATGTGTCTGCATTTCTTAACGACTCCCAGTGCGATCTGCAGGAATCTAGGTCAAAACATAACACAGCTGTGGTGCTGGTTGTAAACTCTGGACAACTGCATTACTCGATGTTATCTGTGGACACATGTATGTATGTATGTATGTATGTATGTATGTATGTATGTATGTATGTATGTATGTGTATGTATGTATGTATATGATCTATCTATCTATCTATCTATCTATCTATCTATCTATCTATCTATCTATGGTCCTTCAGATCCTTATGGCAGCCTGAGAAATATCTAACTGATATTACAAATCCTAAATTTCGCAAAATGTTCGTGTGATTTCGACTTGCCTTTAGTGATTTGAATGTGCATCAAAGATATACACTGAACTCCAACAACTGTCCATTCTGTAATCAAATCGAGGACGAAATACATTTTTGGATTGTTTGTCAATCCTATGAAAACTTGAAAGGTGATACATTTGCTCATACTAGAAATGTTCATCAAGTGTCATTGCTTCTTTTATTGTAAAATGAAAAGAGAATTGTAACTCGCTCTCTGTAGCTATGTTCATTTTCAAAGCACTAAAACGAAGAGAGGAACTGTTATCAGTTAACACATAAAATCTCAGAGCAATTTCAGGAGGACATTTTGTTATGCAAATATAATCTTTCATAATTTTCAGTACATGCGCTGAGCGCGTGTGTATACTTTTGTTCTTGACCTCATTGCAGATAGGTCGGTGCTTTTGCAATTAAAACTATCTGAGTTGAGTTGAGTTGAGTTGAGTTGAGTATCTATCTGTCTGTATGTCTGTCTATCTATTTGTCTGTTTTCCTACATACCTACCTATCTATCTGTCTATCTACCTATCTATCTCTCTTCTATCTCTATGCCAGTCTGTCTGTCAGTCTTTCCGTCTATCTATCTATCTATCTATCTATCTATCTATCATTCAGTCTGTCTGTCTGTCTGTCTGTCGATCTCTCTCTCTCCTCTATGTCTGTGTTGTCTGTATTTCTGTCTGTCTGTCTATCTACCTTCCTGTCGGTCTGTCTGTCTCTCTATCTGCTGTCTGTCTGTCTATCTATCTATCTATCTATCTATCTATCTATCTATCGATCTATCGATCTATCGATCTATTGGTCTGTCTGTGTCTGTCTTTACATCTTATCTCTATTTCTTTCTATCTATCTATCTATCTATCTATCTATCTATCTATCTATCTATCTATCTATCTATCTATCTATCTATCTATCTATCTATCTATCTACCTTATCATCTGTTTGTTTGTCTGTCTATGTCCTCGTCCGTCTATCTATCCGTCTTTATATTTATTTTTCGTCTAGATATACACATATACACATCAACACCTTCACACACACACACACACACACACACACACCACACACACACACACACACACACACACGCACACACGCACACACACACACACACACACACGCGCGCGCGCGCGCGCATACATACATACACACAGACATACTCACATATGTACACGCTCACATACATATTCACACACACACACACACACACACACACACACACACACACACACACACACACACACTCAGAGAGAGAGAGAGAGAGAGAGAGAGAGAGAGAGAGAGAGAGAGAGAGAGAGAGAGTTCATAACGTACCACCTGTTACAGGAATCTGCAGAGTTTGCAGTTCAAAGTTTGTGCCAAGTTGTTTTGGGAGGAAAGTACCATTACCAGTTCAGCACCATGAGGTGAATTCCCATCGCCTCATTCTGGCATCCTCTCCCCGTTCCCAAGCCAACCCCACCCTCATCCCCCAAACCCGGTGCCGAATTGGAACTTTACGGTGATTCAATTTACCACTGTGACATCAGCACACCACCATGGTCATAGGCCTCGCTTCATCAACTCTCTCTGTCTGTCTGTCTGTCTGTCTGTCTCTCGTCTGTCTCTCTCTCTCTCTCTCTCTCTCTCTCTTCTCTCTTCTCTCAATTGTGTTCAATTGTTCAATTGTGTCTCTCTCTCTCTCTCTCTCTCTCTCTCTCTCTCTCTCTCTCTGTGTCTCTCTCTCTCAGTTGTGTTCAATTATTCAATTGTTCTCTCTCTCTCTCTCTCTCTCTCTCTCTCTCTCTCTCTCTCTCTCTCTCTCTCTCTCTCTGTGGGACTTTAAGCTAGCTGTGCCGTGTCCATGGTTTAGCAATTCAATGTAATGTAAATACTACAGTCTGACATGATTGACGAGTCTGTGACCTCTTTTCTAAGGCCTTGCTGTCGTTGTGTTTCTTTCTTGCTTGTTTTCAGTGTGTCTGTTTGTCTGTCGGTCTGTCTGCTTGTTTTCAGTCTGTGTGTTTGTCGAGCGGTCTGTGTTTTCTCCTCTCTTTTCATCCTGAAACGGCCGTTTCAGAGAATTCATGAGACGATAAAGCTATCTGCAGTATGCATATGTGTAAACAAATCAATGGATAACACACTACCTACGCCGAGAGGGACGAGATGGAGAAAACGGACTACCCTGAGCCTCGAGCTATTAGCGATCCGCTGTTTACTCCCAGGTGGGCAGAACCATGGGGCCACCTGGATTATCTGAGCTGTCTCACACGGCAGCAGCTGTCATAGGTGACACACGGCATTCATATACAGCACTGAGATGTTCCCATCATCCGGGACTCACTATCATGCAGCAAACCGTCAGGGCATTCTATTGTACTCCCGTTTGTCAGTAAAATGCATTAAAATAAAACAGCCTGTGTTGACATCGTTTATCTGTCACATACACCATCACCATAGTCGCATCCTCCTCCTCCTCCTCTCCTCCTCCTCCTCCTTCATCCTCATCATCATCATCATCATCATCATCATCATCATCATCATCATCATCATCATCATCATCGAAAAGGAATAGAACACTGCAGAATCATCATCATACTTCTATTTATTACGATGATCATGATCGTGATTATTATCATGATGACGACAATCATCATCAAGAAGGAAATGCATATGACAGTCCTGTCTTGAAAACTGAGGCAGAATAAAATTAGGATTTAAAAATAAGGAAAGAAGTGTCGAGTGCAGTTCCGCCTCAGTTTCAGACTAAAATGAATCTCCCACAAGCTAACACCTCAGAAAATCATTCACTCTGACGTCAGATTTAACCTTCAGAATAATTGTCTCATCTCAAAACATATGTGTGACAATCGTGACACTGGCTTGCACAGTCATGTAAACGAACAAGAAACACAATCTTAATTAAACACGAGGGGTTCAGAATTTCACTCAGCAGACTGGGCACCTGTTATTCTCTCAGCAACACAGATGAACATATTAGGAATCGAATGCACCCTTCCCCATCCAACTCTTAATTTTGCAAAGGTTGTGTCCAATGGAAGGGAGGTGTGCTGTCTGCTGCTGTCAGTGTGAGCACCAGCTGCAGTCAGCATCCCCTGGTTTGCTGGAGGCGGCAGACCTGACAGTGCCGTCTTCTTCTTCGCCTGATTACACTTCCATTAGACACATCAACAGAAGCCTCAGGCATAGGCTGAAAAATCCTTTCTCAATCATCACTCTACTTTTTTTTATTTCTTCTTTTTATCTTGTCCTGCTGCCCTTCCTCTTCTCTTTCCGTCGGTCTTTTCTTCTTTGTTTACTTCGGAAGTAATATGATACAAGACACTGTGCACTGTTCTGTCCACCTTACCTTTGCCACCTGGTGGACAGTGGTCAGTTCAGTGATCCTTCGTGTGTTCGTGTCTTTACCGACAAATGTTGTCTACATTCTCAGGGAGTCGCTGTCTTCACCACTGTCTACCATCACATAATTTTATGGGGATTTTTTTGCTGTCCCAACCCCCTGCGCCACCTCAGAGGCAGTGCATCCACACCGCTCATTCCGACACCCCGTCCACAGCCACACAGCCCGGTCGGCCCCGCTGCAGCTCCGGCACCGGCAATCCACAGAGAGCAGTCCGTGTCAAGTCGTCAAGAGGCAACCCATCGGAGAAGACACTGCACTGCTGCCGAGTCACTTCGGTGGTGCTCAGTGGCGCTTATTCTGATCTAACATACGCAGGACACCACCTACTAGCCCCCTACTGACGACAATAATTGCTTAGTCGTGGAGCCGGCGTGAATGAGCTCTCCCTCCGGAGGGCGCCACCACGTCCGTCCAACGACAGCCCCCATGGACTCGCCGATACCGGTGACCCCGACGGAACCTAACCAAGACCACAGACGTGGAGAGGACATCCAAATTGAGGTCACCATGAGAGCAGTGCATGAAGGGCCACAGAATTTGAGACATTTTCTTGATGCTGATCAATGAGAATGAAGATAATTAAGATGATGCTACGGATTTCTGAACTCTTACTCTACGTTTACTAAGAACGTCCGAGTAAAATACTATAGTGTGCCTTATTGCCGATTGTACCTCCTCAAAACAGTTGTATGCAGTGGCTGGTCAGCTCTTGGGCACAGTGCAAGTTTCTCCCCTCCCAAGCAACCTTGAACCACGCCAACTTCCAGAAACGTTTTCTCGCTTTTTTTTCATGAGAAAGTGTCCAAAATAAGGCATGATTTGGATTGTCAAAATGCTGGCCCACCAAACTTCAAAATATTTAACGGCCCCAAGCTTAGCCGTTTTGACACAGTGTCTGAATCGTTCGTCTCAGAACTTATTTCCAAGTCTGCTACAAAGTGCTGTGTTCTTGACCCAGTCCCCACCAACCTCACCAAACAGAATCTTGCCGATCTTGTCCCAGTTCTCACGAGAATTATAAATGCTTCTCTGACTACTGGCTCTGTTCCTGGATGTTTTAAACATGCTCTGGTAGTTCCTCTTCTGGAAGAAAAATGGCCTATGTCCCGATGAACTTAAAAACTTTAGACCTGTTTCACACCTTCCTTTTCTCTCCAAACTCCTGGAAAAGGTTGTCTTTATGCAACTTGAACGCCATCTGTCCCAGCACAATCTGTATGATGCAAACCAGTCTGCATACAGACAGAATCACAGTACTGAAACAGCGTTGCTTTTTGTGTGACTGACAGTCTCCTTCGGTCCGCTGACAAACAAAAAAGCATCGCTCCTGACTTTGCTAGATCTCAGTGCCGCATTTGACACTATCGACCACAGTATTCTTTTAAAAGACTGTCTGTGTCGTTCGGTATCACAGACATTGCACTACAATGGTTTCGGTCATACCTGACTGGCAGAATACAATCTGTGTCTGTTGGTGGCAAGGTCTCTTCTCCCCTTCCCCTGGACTTCGGTGTGCCCCAAGGCTCCGTTTTGGGTCCCCTTCTCTTCTCTCTGTATATTCAACCTCTATCTATGGTCATTGAGGAACACGGGATCCCTCATAAAAAAATTTGCCGATGACACCCAGCTGCACGACGCTGCTGAGCCTGCTGCATTCCATCTTTTTGTATCGGAATTTGAACTGTGTTTCCAATCTGTTAAATCGTGGATGCTTAAAAATAAGCTCAAGCTAAATGATGAAAAATCTGAGGTTCTTTTGGCAGCACCTCGCTCTGTTTGGATCGCATTTCTGAAAAAATCTATTCAAGCTGGAACCAACAAAATTCCCTTTGAAGACAATGTGAGGGATCTGGGTGTCCATTTGGAATAGTATGCTGTCCATGAATGTCCAGATCGGTCACCTGTGTCGTTCAGCCTATTTGGCTTTGAGAAAGATCGCGTCAATTCGTTCATATCTTACACAGAAAGGGACTGCCCAACTTATCTGTTCCCTCATCATGTCAAAACTCGATTACTGTAACAGCATTCTTGCTGGTCTTCCCACTGTCGATATAAACCGACTTCAACGTATACAAAACAACGCAGCCAGACTTGTTTTCCAAAAGTTCAAAAGAACCCACACTACACCTCTATTAGTTAGACTACATTGGCTTTCCATTCATGCGCGCATTCACTATAAACTCGCAACACTTGCCTTCCGACACTTTGATGAAAACATTGCCTGCTTATCTTTCCAACACACTTGTCACTTATCAACCCTCTCGCACTCTCCGCTCTAGCAGTGATAAACTTCTCAAGCTTCCCCGCATGAAACTGAAATCCTTTGGCCAACGTTCTTTCAGTTATCAAGCCCCCCCCCCCCCCCCCCTTGTCTGGAACTCCCTCCCCTCCCAGCTCCGCTCTTCACAGAATCTCTCTGCCTTCAAATCTGGTCTCAAAACGCATCTCTTTCAGAAGTCCTTTTGTCTTTCTTCATAGCTTACGAGTTTATGCGTGTTTCCCATGCATCTCCATCCCTTCACCTCTTTCTTCTGCGCCTGAATGCTTATGTGCTTTTGCGTGTGTGCGTTCGTGTGTGTGCGTTTACGCGCGGGTTTTTTTTGTTGCCCGTGTGTGTGTGTGTGTGTGTGTGTGTGTGTGTGTGTGTGTGTGTGTGTGTGGGGGGGGGGGGGGGGGTGCTCCCTTCTGCATGTTTTAAATTGTACCCCGTGCAGTGTTACGAAATTGGAGGCGGGTAGGTGGGTGAGTGGGGGGTGGGAGTGGGGATGGGGGGTTGGTTCTTTTCTTCTATTCCAAATTCTTGTGTCGAGCGTTGTTCATAAAATGCCATGTGTGTGGTGTGTGTGGGGTGGCGGTGTGTGGTGTGTGTGTGTGTGGTGGGGGGGGGGGAGGTGGGGGAGGATAGCGTGGGGGGGGGGGGGGGGGGGGAGGGGGGATGTGGCTTGTGCATCTGTTTTTAGTGCTTGCTTTGTGACCTTTCGTTTGGATGCCTTTTTCTCAATATTGTGCAATGTTTATGGAAACTTTTATTTTTCCTGTATTGTGAAGCGCTCTGAGGATGTCTTTTTCTCTCATCGAAGAGCGCTATATAAGCTCGATTTATTATTATAATTTCCATTTCGGTCTGAGACTACACGACAGGGAAGTACTCTACGCTTCCTTTCATAATATATCCCGGCGTCAACCATGCCCGAGAGATACAGGCACCTGCAGTGTTGGTCAAGAAATTTGAGCAACACTCTCAGAAACGCATCCATTAAGTGGATGAAACTCGACTGTGTGGTCCCAGTCTTCCCAGCTGAGTCTGCAGCAAACCCAGCTGTGGGTAGGAGCCGGTCGGGGCAGAAAAACCTACATGACTCTGATGGGATTCGAACCCACGACCTCCCAGCCGGGAGTCCGCGACGCTAACCACTTCGTCACGGCGGCTGTTCAATTCTATATATTCTATCTATTAGGGCAATCACTCAGGATCAGTAGTCTTCACTAATGTCCACGAACTGTTCAGATGAATGGCACTCGTTGAACTACATGGTACCAGTCTTTCCAAGCACAAAGAGAAGATTGATAATTGTACAGAATGTTGAACACCGTCGTAAATAGAACAGTTGTGACCTCACATTATGATGAACACGTGCAGGCACTTCATTAACATGAAAGTAATAATTACACTGAACTACAAACACCTGCACATCGCATTGTGAAAAGAAGAATGAGTTCGTTGAAAGATGAACATACGCAGACACCGTCATGAACAGATGAACAATAATTTCGAAGAATAATGGATATTTGTAGATAGTATCATGAAGAATAGAATAATAAGTGGCATTTGTAGATGTTATCATGAACAATAGAATAATAATGGACATTTGTAGATGTTATCATGAAGAATAGAATAATAATGGACATCTGTAGATGTTATCATGAACAATAGAATAATAATGGACATTTGTAGATGTCATCATGATCAATAGAATAATAATGGACATTTGTAGATGTTATCATGAGCAACAGAACAGTGGTTTCATACTAAGATAACACCTGCATACATTGTCATGAACAGAACGGTAACAGTTCTGGAGAATGTTTAAAACCTCCAGAGACCACCACGAACACAAAAAGGGATGGATTCAAGGAATAATGTACACCTTGTAACATTTTCATCAATGGCAGAATGATGATTTCATGGATTGAAAAATACCTGCAGGCGCT
>JADBJO010001364.1:425000-426104 GCA_016801955.1 Conus betulinus | reverse complement strand
TCAAACCCACCATACCAACACATAAATGAGAAAGTTAGAACAGATTCCAAAAAGCATGAATAAATGTCCGAAGAATGTCAGTATTCACATGAAATGATCGCAGCTTGCGAAGACAATATAATCTGGTTTGACATTTTTTTGTGGACATACTCAACATGGGATTTAAAATTCAGCTTATTATCTATAAAGTTCCTAAATATTTGTATGAATCAACACGTTCTACTTCACACACCTTTGATAAAAAAGTGGTGGTACAGCTTTTGGATTCTTTTCTAAAATCAATCAACATTTCTTTCGTTTTTGCAGAGTAAAAAGCACTGGTGATAAAACAGTACCCTGGGGTGCGCCAGTTGAAATGACTCTGGAAGACGAAACAACACTTTGATATCGAACAGACTGTGTCCTCTGTGTAAGAAAATCAATTATCCAAAGAATGAGCTTGTTACCCACATTTATGTTAATGAGTTTCTTTGCCATCAGATGTGGTTGTATGGTGTTGAATGCTGATGAGAAATCAATAAAGAGAATGCGTACAAAGGAGGCAGGTTTTTCGAGGTGTGAAAAAGCATGATGGAGAAGTGTGAGTGTGGCATCATCTGTTGATCTGTTCTGTTGGTATGCGAACTGAAACGGGTCTTGGTACTGTGTATATCTTTTTAAAACAGAACAGAGGACAATTCTTTCAAGACATTTCATTGCAACAGATGTGAGGGCAACTGGTCGGTAATCATTTAATACACATTTCTACTTCGCACATATCTACTTCCTGTCCGTCTCTGTGTCTCTGTCTGTCAATCTGTCTGTTTCTATTTGTCGGTCTGTCTGTCTGTCTGCATGTCTCTCATTCTGTCTCTTCATCCCCCTGCCCTGTCTCTCATTCTCTCTCTCTCTCTCTCTCTCTCTCCTCTCTCTCTCTCTCTCTCTCTCTCTCTCTCTCTCTCTGCACCCATGTTCTCTCTCTTATCTTACCCCCCTTCCATCTCACTCTCTTCCCCCCCTGTCTCTCTGCCTCTTTCAATTTCTCATTAAATGAGGCAACAACATAAAGATTATAAAAAGGGTATAGTTTGTTCTTTTCTTTAAGATGTTTTTTTCAGGAACAAA
>JADBJO010001364.1:415000-420000 GCA_016801955.1 Conus betulinus | reverse complement strand
CAAATGTTCAGGTGTGAACGTAACACAAAACAACAGGAACAACTTTCTGTTCATCTTCCTGTTTCAGTCACTATTATACATATGTAGTGTAAGCCTCTCGATTTATAGACTTGTGTGTGTGTGTGTGTGTGTGTGTGTGTGTGTGTGTGCGTGCGTGCGTGCGTGCGTGCGTGCGTGCGTGCGTGCGTGCATGTGTGTGTGTGTGTGTGTGTGTGTGTGTGTGTGTGTGTGTGTGCATGCGCGTGCGCATGTATGTGTGTGTGTGTGTGTGTGTGTGTGTGTGTGTGTGTGTGTGTGTGTGTGTGTGTGTGTGTGTGTGTGTGTGTGTGTGTGTGTGTGTGTGTGTGTGTGTGTGTGTGTGTGTGTGTGGTGTGTGTGTGTGTGTGTGTGTGTTGTTTATTGCAGAAGATTGAAGAAGAAGAAGAAGAAGAAGAAGAAGAAGAAGAAGAAGAAGAAGCAGAAGAAGAAGAAGAATGACAACAGTAGGAACACAAACAACATCCGCAGCTCCTAGCCGTTCATGAACTACACAGTACAGAACAAATCTTTCCACTCAAAAGTTGTGTCGTAAACAGCTAGCTGCAGGCAACAACAGAAAACGTGATCCGTTTCGGATTACATCCATGCATTTCTGTCGGAAAATATGCGCGTCATTGGAGGTGACTGCTTTCCCCTGAGGGAAATGACTTCAGTTTCACTTTGCCATGAAGGTGTCCAATGGATATTTAACAAATCCGATATGGTCTTCCTGTTTGCTTCACCATATTGCCAGCATAGAATCACCGACCATTAGTGTTGACAGCCAGAATGCCATGCTCATGACAAACATGTAACGGCATACGCTGGACTTCGTTCATTTCAGTGGAAAGAAATAGAAACACACACACACACACACACACACACACACACACACACACACACACGCGCGCGCGCGCGCGCGCGCGCGCGCGCGCACGAACGTACACACACACACACACACACACACACACACACACACACACACACACACACACACACACACACACACACCTTTGTAAAGAATAGCTCTTACAATAGTCTATCAGACAAATGCTGACACCTTTGTAAAGAATAGCTCTTACAATAGTCTATCAGACAAATGCAGAACTTTGAGGCAAAATCAATCACAAAATGACATATATAATGACCATGAGAAAAATAATTATCACTACTTGAATGCTGAAATTACTTTCCAAGAATTACTATCTGCTATCAGTTCATACCTAAGACCAAGAAAACTTCTGTTGGTCTGGATGCCATTTCCAATGAGTTGATAAAACATCTTCCAGAAAACTTTTTGTTGTTTTTACACGGAATTATTAGTAAATGCTGGATTGAAGGTAACATCCCATCCATATGGAGAGATTCAATTGTAGTCCCTATTTTAAAGCAGGGCAAACCAGTACACGATGTAAATAGTTATAGACCTATCTCTCTGACGTCTCATGTATGCAAATTAATGGAGCAAATTGTTTTAAATCGATTGTCTTATCATTGCGAAAAACATGGGATTATCCCTGTAAACCAAGGAGGGTTTAGAAAAGGGCAGATCAACCATGATCATTTAGTGAAATTAACAACTCAAATCAAACAGCAATTTGCCAAAAGACAAAATGTTCTTGCCACATTCTTTGATATAAATAAGGCATACGATCAGGTTTGGCATGAACGATTACTATACAAGTTAAAAACGGTAGGGCTTTCTGGTCATATCTATGACTATGTTAAAACATTCTTGGCCAATAGAAGTATCCAAACAAGAATTGGTTCACATTTATTCCTCTAAGAGATTTCTTGATATGGGTATCCCTCAAGGCTCTGTTATTGCTCCTATTCTATTTAATATCCTAACTTACGATTTACCAATATCTATCTCCAAAAAAAGTAACTTCATTCAGTATGCTGATGATATCTGTTTGTGGATGAATGTTACTTTAAAAAAGAAAACATCCAAAAGGTCTATAAATTTTGTAAAAAGAGCATATCAATATGATCTAGATAATATTGCTGTGTATATGTCTGAAAATGTTTAAGCTTGTCACCTCAAAAATCTCAAATGATGCTATTCGATGCAAGTGGATATGTTCACAATGCTCCAGAATTCAAAGTTAACAACACCACACTTAAATACGCTTCAAATATTAAATTTCTTGGTTTACATAACGTCTAAGCTCTCTTGGAACCTGCATTTAGAACATGCTGTAAATCAAGCAAGAAAGTCATTGACCTTCTAAAAGTCATAAGCAAACAAAGCTGGGGTCAAGACACAAATACATTAATTCATTTGTCCTCTGCTTTAGTTAGATCTAAATTGTCGTATGCACAAGAGGTATTCTTTAGTGCTCCAAAATATCTATTGAAAAAAAACTGCAGAGCATAGATTGTAAAGCATATAGAATAGCCCTTGGCGTTCCATTTCATGGTTCCATCATAGGATCTTATCATGAAGCAGGTGTTTTGCCTCTTGATGATCAGCGAAAATTAGCCTGTGCTAAATACATTTTAAGATGCTCTACCATTCAAAATTCAAACCAAATGGAACTTGAAATTAGGTCCGATATTCATTTTCCTAAGCGTGCAAAACGTATCCGATCTAATAAACATATTCTTACATTTTCTTCTAAACTATTGACAAAATTAAACACTAATCAAAAGAAATTAGCTGTGCGTTTTCCAGTAAGTCCCATCCCAAACTGGGAGCTTTTTAAGGCAAAGTTTGATTATAACTATACACAATTGTCCAAGCTTGATAACATCAATGTTCTTGCATATGAAGCTAGATCCCATATGAACGATTTTTATCCCAATCATCTAAAAATCTTCACTGATGGTTCTTTATTAGACAATCAGGCAGGCTGTGGTTTTGTCATCCCCACTTTAAAAACTGAGAAATCGTTTTACCTAGGTAAGGACTTCTCCATTTTCACAGCTGAATTAATAGCAATTTTAATGGCTATTCAATATGTCATTGATACACCATTCAATTTCTATGGTGCACTCTTTTGTGTAGACTCTAAATCAGTTCTCCAAGCTTTAGAATCAACAAAAAATCCGAAAAACCCGGGCTGAAATCATCACAGAAATTAAAGAAAAATCTTTTAAATCCAAGGATATTCCCATTCTTTTAAGTTTACAAGAAGGTTACTCTCTATTACAAAAAGCTTCTTTTGAAAATTTTGAAAAGATATATAAAGAGTACATGCTTCCCAAAGTACATAAGCCTAATTCTCAATAAAGTGTTGTTTAAATGCTCGATCACATTTTTTTCAAAACAGAATTCATTAATGAATTATACATTTTATAAAAAAAAAATGTCAACAACACCCCAAACACCAGCAAAAAAAATTGTTTCACTGTTTTTACAGACTAGGTTAAAACGCTTTCAAAACCAAGTTCATAAAAAACATCCAATGTGTATGCGGGGCTGTTGATAGTTGTACAACAACACATATTTTGTACTTTTGTCCTTATTTTGAATCAGCTCTATCAAAATTCAGAAAAGATGAATCTAAATGCATTTTCCAAGAACCTGTATTTCTTTTGAACTTTGTTCAGAACTTAATGATAAGTCCAGTCGGCTCGTTTTTATGATTTCTGCATAATTTAGACTGTTTTGTTTTGACTATTGCAGTTTGATTTGTTAATGTTGATTTTTTGCTAAGGATTGTGCTTAACACACACACACACACACACACAGAGGATCTTAATCTATTTTTTTTTTAAATTCTGTTTTAATTATGTTAGTGTTCAATTTTGTTTGATTAAAACAACCTTACAACAAATTTTGTTCTGCTGAGCAAAGGAGGCATACGAACTACACGACAAAACACGACGCATTTCGGCCTCATTGGTCTTCTTCAGGCAAGACAAACATCATTCAGGAATGGAGACGAGGAACGAACACTCACTTCTCTCCTCAAAGTGGGCACACAATGGATGAGAAAAGTTTGTTTTAATTTCAGTCTGCAGTGACCTCACTTTGAAACTAACTATGATGGATGAATCTGTCTAATGCCCTGAAAACTAACTATGAGTGATGAATCTGTCTAATGGCCTTGAAATTAACTGTGATTGATGATCTGTCTAATGCCCTGGAAACTAACTATGAGTGATGAATCTGTCTAATGCCCTGGAAACTAACTATGAGTGATGAATCTGTCTAATGCCCTGGAAACTAACTATGATGGATGAATCTGTCTAATGCTCTGGAAACTAACTATGAGTGATGAATCTGTCTAATGCCCTGGAAACTAACTATGATGGATGAATCTGTCTAATGCCCTGGAAACTAACTATGAGTGATGAATCTGTCTAATGCCCTGGAAACTAACTGTGAGTGATGAATCTGTCTAATGGCCTGGAAACTATGAGTGATGAATCTGTCTAATGGCCTGGAAACTAACTATGATGGATGAATCTGTCTAATGCCCTGGAAACTAACTATGAGTGATGAATCTGTCTAATGCCTTGGAACTAACTGTGAGTGATGAATCTGTCTAATGCCTGGAAACTAACTATGAGTGATGAATCTGTCTAATGCCCTGGAAACTAACTATGATGGATTAATCTGTCTAATGCCCTGGAAACTAACTATGAACGGATGAATCTGTCTAATGGCCTGGAAACTAACTATGAGTGATGAATCTGTCTAATGGCATGGAAACTAACTATGATGGATGAATCTGTTTAATGGCCTGGAAACTAACTATGAGTGATGAATCTGTCTAATGGCCTGGAAACTAACTATGAGTGATGAATCTGTCTAATGCCCTGGAAACTAACTATGATGAATGAATCTGTCTAATGGCCTGGAAACTAACTATGAGTGATGAATCTGTCTAATGGCCTGGAAACTAACTATGAGTGATGAATCTGTCTAATGCCCTGAAAACTAACTATGATGGATGAATCTGTCTAATGGCCTGGAAACTAACTATGAGTGATGAATCTGTCTAATGGCCTGGAAACTAACTATGATGGAT
>JADBJO010001364.1:400000-405000 GCA_016801955.1 Conus betulinus | reverse complement strand
TATGTTCAGTGCGGAACGAGAGGGACATTTGCCAGCAGGCGTGGACGAAGAACGGTGCAGTGGTGGTGAAGACGGTGACCGGACGAATCTTGACAGTGAGATCTCTTACCGAATTAAGGCAACTGCGTTAGATTTGTTACTTTCTTCTTATGTGTGTCACGCCGTCACTTTCACCTTTGCTTTGACATTGTGTCGTCTGCTCGAACTGTAAGTTGACCAAATTAATTTAACCAGCTGCAATTATTTTCTGCTTAAAATCGTAAGTGTGAATGTCTAAGAATTCTTAAAGGTTTGTAATGTAGAAGCTACTCGATGTAATTTCTGTATCTGTGCGCTTTTTATAACGACTTTGGCGGGTTTTTTTTTTTTTGTTTTGTTTTGTTTTTTTTTTTGTTTTTTTTTTGCTCCACCCACTTGACTTTGTTTACATCTGGGGGTGAAGGTCTTTTGGGATTGGCAAGTCAGGGGAGCAGTCCTTGCGTCGAAGGTAGTTGTGGGCAAAAGTAAGGAAAGAGAACGCAGCCTTGTGGTACTATTCTTCTTCTTCTTTTTCTTTTTTTTTTTCCCATATGTTTGTTATTTGGTCTTTGATCACAGATAATGTGATTGTATGAAGGAATAGTAAATATTTGATCTTGTGTTAGTCAAACAAGATGATCAAGACACCTGTTGTTTGTTTGTTTGTTTGTTTTTTTCTCCCATCGCGCTGGCTATTGTAGTAGGAGTAGGCTTCAACGCTCGTTTGGAGTTGGGCAGTGGGCCCTTATATAACAGGTTGGTATGTGTGTGTGTAGTTTTATGTCATTGTTTTGTAAGTTGGTCGTTGTGATGTTGTACATTATGTTTTCATTTTCTTCATACCAAGGTGGTAGGCTTGTGTGTGAGAGTGAGATTGTAACTGGGACATGTACACTTTATTTGTGCATTTATAAGATGTTGATATTAATGATGGGTGTGAAAATGTGCTCATTATTACATTGGAAGGCTGAGGCCCAGGCAGCTTCTGTCAAACTTGGGGGAGGTGCGACATCACTGATTCACAAAGCGTCTCTAGTGTTAGCAACATTTTTGGAGTATTTGTTACTTTTTTCTTTTGTAGACCTTTTTTTTTATTGCTATTATCTGTGTACTACTTTAACTACTTTAACCTTTCTTGCCAAAACTCAAAAATGGCACAGGATAGTTCATTTAAAATTTGTTCTTTGAATTGTAATGGTCTAAATAATAGTAAAAAAAGGAAAGATGTGTTTGATTTTTTGAGAAAAAAAAGCAGCTCATGTTTACTGTCTTCAAGAGACACACTTAAAGGAAGACTCTGAGAATTTTATCCGAGCCAGCTGGGGATATAATCTATGGCTCTGTGGTACAGAAACTAACAAAAATGGTGTCGCTATTCTTTTTAATAATAACTTTGAGTACAAGATACATGATGTTATAAAGAGACCAGCATGGGTGTTACATTGTTATGAATGTTCAGTTCTTAAAAAAAAGTTTACTTTGGTGAACTTATATGGCCTAGCAGTGGTGATAGCCCCGAATTTTTCGATAGTGTTTGTGAACTCATTGAGAGCTTTGGCAACCAACATGTAATTGTAACTGGAGACTGGAATTGTGCCCTTATTTGAAAATGGATGTTAGAAATTATACAAGTGTCGCCAATCGGCCAAGAACCCGAGCAAAAATCAATGATATAATGACAAAATACAATCTATTTGATGTTTACAGAGAATTATACCCCGAAAAAAGGAACTATACATGGCGGAAATTTAACTCTTATAAACGGGCAAGACTTGACTACTTTATGATCACTGAAGAATAATGATGGAAGTTAATGATGTTTGCATAGATCCTGGATATCGATCAGATCATTCTCTTGTCACATTGCTTTTAAAAAAAGATCATTTCAAACGCGATAGACCTTTTTGGAAATTCAACAATAGTTTATTAAGAGATAAGCAATATGTTTCAAAAATTAGAGAACTGATCAGCGATATCAAGAAACAGTATGCATTACCTGTATACAACTTAGATAATATGCATAAAATTAGTAATGAAAACCTCTCTTTTCAAATTGAAGATCAGCTCTTTTTTGAGACACTGATGCTTGAAATAAGAGGCAAAACAATCTCTTATAGTACTTATAAGAAAAAAATGGATTCTCAAAGAGAACATGACCTAGAAACAAAAAATAAAAAAACATTGAACAGAATTGTACAAGAAGAAATTATTCCTCATTTAGAAAACCTAAAAACAGAATTGCAAGAAATCAGGAATCACAGACTTGAAGGCATGGCAATGCGCTCGGGAGTTCACTGGCTAAGTCAAGGGGAAAAAAAAGTGAATAAATATTTTTGCTCTCTGGAAAATAGAAATTTTTCTTGATAAATCTATCCCTTTTTTAGAAAAAGAGGACGGTTCAGTCATTTCTGAACAAAAAGTATCCTCCTTGAGATAAAAAATTTTTATGAACAATTATACAGCTTTAGAGATGTAACTGATATAAATATTTCTGAAGAGCTTCCAGATGCTCCAGTATTATCTGAGGAGGAGAGTTCCTCATTAGAGGGGTTGATTACACTAGAAGAGGCAGCTACTGCTCTGAAAACAGATGAAAAATTTTAAGAGCCCTGGGCCAGATGGGTTTACCGTTGAATTTTTTTTAAGTTTTTCTTTGTAGATATTGGAATTTTCCTTGTACGTTCAATTAATGAAGGTTTTGCTAAAGGCCATTTATCAACTACCCAGCGACAGGGAACCATAATATGTATCCCCAAGGAAGGGAAGCCGAAAAGATTTGTGAAAAAAACTGGCGCCCCATCTCGTTGTTGAACACCACATATAAGATAGCTTCTGCTTGTGTTGCCAATCGATTGAAAAGCGTTCTTCCCAAACATTATACATGAGAGTCAAAGAGGTTTTTTGAAGGGCAGATTTATTGGAGAGAATATAAGGTTGATGTATGACATGTTATTGTACACTGATAAGGAAATATTCCAGGTATGCTCTTTTTAGTGACTTTGAGAAGGCGTTTGATAGTGTCTCATGGTCATTCTTACATAACTGTCTTAAATTTTTCAAGTTTGGACCTGACTTAATAAATTGGATAAGAACATTTTATTCACAAATTTCTACTTGTATTTCTGTCAATGGCCAGTACTCCCCATGGTTTCCGATTGAGAGAGAGGGGTGAGGCAGGGGGACCCATTATCCCCTTATCTATACCTAACTTGTGCTGAGGTCCTGTCATTAATGATTCGCTCTAATGAGCATATTAAAAGGAATTAAAGTTGTTAACAAGGAAACATTACTGTCACAATTTGCTGACGACACTAGTTTATGTCTAGACGGTTCAGAAAGATCTTTTAACGAGGCAGTATCAGTCCTTACTAAATTTTCACAAATTTCAGGTTTAAAAAATCAATTTGACAAGTCACAAGTAGTATGGCTGGGGAGTAGAAAGAATTGTGGAATTCAATTTATGAGAGACAAAAATTTTGTTTGGGATCCAGGTACTTTCAAAATTCTTGGTATCAAATTCTCCACTAACACAAATATTATTGTACAGATTAATTTTGAAGATAAACTTTCTGAATAAAAAAGAGTCCTTGCTTTTTGGAAAAAAAGAAATATAACTCCTTTTGGAAAAATAACTGTTATTAAAACTTTGGCATTTTCTAAAATTGTTCATTTATTGATTAACCTACCAGACCCCCCAGAGGATTTTATCGTTGCTTTAGAAAAAGAATTGTATAGTTTCTTATGGAACGGTAAAAAAAAAAAAAGTAAAATAAAAAAATCTGTGATTCAAAAGCAGTACTGTGAAGGTGGACTAAAAATGTTAAATAAAAAATTTCATTTTTCTTCTATGAAGATAAGTTGGCTGAGAAGATTAACGTATGAGTCGGGTTGGCGGGAATTTACCATTAATATGTGTTCCCTAAGCTGGACAGTATGAAAAACTTTGGTGCTGAATTTGCTAATGTTATTATGCAAGAGGTCAATAACCCATTCTGGAATGATGTGATGAAACACTACAAGAACTGTGTTCAAAGTGCTGTCCGACCACAGTACATGACTTCATGTCAGAGTGTATTCATTACAATATTAAAATTTTAGAGATAAAAAAAAGTTATTTTTGTACAGGAATGGTGTAATTATGGCATTTCTTCTTCATTAAACACTTGATTAATGAAAATGGGCATTGGATGACCTTCCATGAATTTTTAATTAATTATCAGGTATAAGAAACAAACTTTCTCTTGTATGAAGGCATAATAAATGCCATTCGCAACTATTGCCAACAACTTAATATTATCATAACTAACCAATATAAAACTCGTAGACCAAAAAGCCTGGTTTTGCATTAAAAGAGGCAACAAATATGTACAAAAAACTTTAAATGAAAATAATGCCTTTCCCGCTGCTATTAATAAATGGAATAATCTTTTTGTAAATCTGAATTGGAAACAAATATTCCTTCAAATTTATAAAGTTTCTACTGACGTCCAGCTTAGATGGTTCCAATGTCGACTTCTACATAGATTGCTGCCAACCAGAAAATACTTATTTCAATGCAAAATTGTTGATTCACCATTATGTAACTTTTGTGATCATGAACAACAGACGATTACACACATGCTTTTCGACTGTAATATTGTGCAGCGGTTTTGGAGAAATCTTCAAAACCTGCTAATGGATAAATGTCATCACTGCGCTAATCTGTTTTTTGAGAAAGAGTTGGTTCTGTTTGGAGTGAAACATAATGTGGAAACTGACAAAGCTCTTAACTTTATTCTGTTGTTTGCTAAGTTTTATGTTTACAAATGTAAACTACAAAATAACCACCCAGACCTTCATGTTTTCCTAACAATCTTAAGCTTCAGATTTAAATTGGAAAAATACTTAGCCTTTCTGAACTGTGATTCAGATCAATTTGACAAAACCTGGTTTTCCTCCTCTATCATTTCCTAGCTTTATTGTGACTTGTGTTAAACAACTCT
>JADBJO010001364.1:385000-395000 GCA_016801955.1 Conus betulinus | reverse complement strand
CTGCTTCCGTTCTTGATTCTAAGCCTGTACATTGCTTCTTTAACTGATATAAAGAAAGCGAATGAAATACAAACAAACAAACAAACAAGCAAAAAAAAAAACCCACCCCTCTCAACCTACGTGTTTTTCTAAAAAAGTAAACTGGAATAGGAAATGCATAAAAAGAACGAATCATTGGTCTCTGTGCCTGCCTGCCTGCCTGCCTGCCTGCCTGCCTGCCTGCCTCTCTCTCTCTCTCTCTCTGTGTCTCTCTCTCTCTCTCTCTCTCTCTCTCTCTCTCTCTCTCTCTCTCTCTCTCTCTGACCAGTGGCTTGCAAATCGAGCCAGGACGGCAAGTGTTTACAGAGAGGAATGCCTTTGTCAAGGAGATGGGAATGGAAATGAAGCTCAGGAGTTAGATTCGCATCTTGCTGTGGCCGAGCATGGCCCAACGTGGAGACGGACATTGAACAGCGTCAGCAAGGCAACATCTATTCTAAACACTTGCCATTTCAAACTCTGTAAGAATTGGAATCAATGATAATTTGCTGACATCAAATTTACGCAGCAGGCGTCACTTTAGGAATATGTAAGTTTAACACAAAAAGTAGATTTGTCTGCACCGAAACAGGAATATCGCGAACACAATGAATCGTGAGCCTACAATTTGAAACAACGAGCTCAGTACATTGAACGTGAAACTAGACACACGGGTTGTCTTGATTTCAGAGCTGCTGCACCTGAACTATGTAAGCTAACAAACTTCTTTCCTTAACTTTATGTCTCATATACTGTGCATTGGTCTTGATTGTTGTGGACGAAGAAGAAGAAGAAGAAGAAGAAGAAGAAGAAGAAGAAGAGAAGGAGGAAGAGGAGGAGAAGGAGGAGGAGGAGGAGGAGGAGGAGAAGGAGGAGGAGCTGTAACAACATGAACAACAAATCAGCGTCATGAATTAAACAGTACAAAACAATGATTTTTCCACCCAAACTTGTCTTGTAAACAGCCGGCTGCAGGCAACAACAGAAAAACGTGATTCGGTTTTGATTACACCCATGCATTTCTGTCGGTAAATGTGCGCGTCAGTGGAGGTGACTGCTTTGGCCGAGGGAAATAAATTGAATTTCAGTCCGCCATGATGGTGTCAAATAGACATTTAACAAGCCAGCTCTGGTCCTCCATCATGTCTCCTTACCTTTCCATCGGCGGGGTATCTCACACACCATTAGTCTTCAGAGCACAAATGGCATGTTCATGATGGGATGCAATGGCACACGCTGAACGTGCTTTATTTCGATGGACAAACACGAAGGACACCTTCCACCACCACAGACCATTTTCACACAAAACCCCACGTACTTGTAACAGATAGAGTTTATGTTGTTTTACCTATCTTTCTGTGATAGCCTTTAATCTGTATATTGTGTATTACATTTTCTGTTTACTGTTCTAATGGTTTGATATTTGATTTTGATCAACCTGTTCAATGCCTTGTCTTTTCAACTTTACGTGGCAATCTGCTCCTTTTCCGTACACAGCCTCATCTGAGTTTCTGTCATCACTCCCAGTGCTAGTGGTCACGAGGAAGCATGTCCGGTTTGAGGTTTCCCACAAGAAGAAAAACCCTCTACGGGAGCTGGAAAAAATACCATTGATGTTCATCAATGCATGAAGTAATATAAGAAACACGTAATCTAACAGACATAATGATGTGGACAGTAATAACTTTCCGCATGAATATGCAGCAGTCTGCTTGGGTTCCATTCTTCCCGTTGAACCCATAGCACTGTGTGGCACCACTCTGAATCCATAGCCCTTCACATGGTTCCAGTCTTCCATTGGAACGGGAAGCGTAGCAATAATATTTCCATGGCGGATTGAGAAATCTCTGTGACTCTGAGGTATACCTAGTAGTAGGAAGTTAGGGGAGGTAAAAAGGACGAGAAATGGGGAGGGACAAACAAAAAACATGCAGCTGAAGACATTTCTTAAAAGCACTTCTGTGTGTGTGCGTGCGTGCGTGCGTGCGTGCGTGCGTGCGTGCGTGCGTGTGTGTGTGTGTGTGTGTGTGTGTGTGTGTGTGTGTGTGTGTGTGTGTGTGTGTGTGTACTGATGAAATCAATAATTTTGAATTTATGAGCATCCCCCAGGTTCATTACATCTTTTACCAAAGAAACGCGTTTTTCTGCCTTTATATGCGATTTGTATTTTTTTAATTTCAATTTTTTTCCTCCTATGGTAGCATAATATTGGCATATTTTTCACTTTTGCGAAGATGGAAACATTTTTGTATATAACACTTAAAATCAAGGAATCCTGAAATATTACCAGTTCTTTCCATGAACGAGTGAAAGTGTTGAGAGAGTTGGGATGTGAAGTCTCTAAGTGTTCTCTTACATCAATTATCGAATGTTGATATTTTCCTTTCTTTTCTGAAGATTTGAATGTTCAGAATCAAGCTTTGCATGCGAGTGTTCCCCTGGAAGCATGTGAGGCACAGCAACACTTCTAGAATCGATGCTATGTCACTGTTATATCCTGATAAAAGCTCAGAACTATTTTTACTGATTGTTTGGATGCATGAGATCTGATTGGTTCTATTTGGAAAATTCTCATCTGAACCCATAAAAATTCCAGAATGATTGACCGATAAGCTTCGAAACAAGTATTTGGGCACTAGTAGGCCCTTTATCCACAACAAAGGCAGAAAGTGTGCCAATATTTAGCTCTTGCGTGCATTAATGCCCCACTGGAAACCCAAGCCTATGTACCTACTTTGCTGTCAATGCTGTGTAATGAAGCATAATTTGGAGCATTAGTCCATGTTTGAGCTTTGAGTGTACCAAAGAAAGAGACAATTGTAGAAGGCTTTTAGTATTTTGATTCAAGGACTGACACTTAATCATGTTAAGAAAATCTAGTCGTTTTCTTGCATCATTCATCAGATTTTCTGTTTGGATTATAGAGATTAACTTTGATATTTAAAGGAATCCTAACAGTTTCACGTTTTGTTGACATCTTCACGTTGTGCCATTTGAATTCAAGGATGTCGGTATTGATAGACTGTTTCAATTGTTAAAGAGCTTCAGAACGTTTCCCCTTGATAATCATATTCTATTTCCATCAATATGTTTAGATACGTTCATGTCACTTTTGCACCTGACTGTTTGATCTCTTCTTTACCTGTTTTCTTAGACTAATATTCATTCATGTCCAATATTATCTGCATATTGAAGCACATGCGTATTTCTTTTTTGACAAAGTACTTGGACGATCACAAAAGAATGTCGAAAATAAAAGCAGGGCAATGATTTTATCCTTGAGGAATACCCATATCTACATTCTAGAAAGATTAACAGATTTTACTGATTCTTTTACATATGCATATGCTATTTATGTAAGAATATGAATTGCCCGAAATACAATCTTCTTAATCATTGAAGAAGTCTGGTATGCCAAACACCGTGGTAAGCTTTTTGAATGTAAAGAGATATATAGCCGAGGTACTTTTTGTAATGGGGGGATTGTTTTTTTTATCTGACATGAACGTTTAACAAAATAAAGTATTCTGCATCGATCTCTCCTACATCCAGTCTTTCTGAACCGAAGGTATGGCATTTTTTTACAGTAACATGTTAAACATTTCAATAAAAGACAAAATTATTATTTATTCATTTTCAAATTAAGAGGTGAAATAAGAAAGGTCTATAGCTGGGTATTGAGGTCCTCACCTTGCCTTTGTTCAGCTTAGTATAAGTACTGACCTCTTCCAGATTCTGGGTATGGCACCATTTTCGGGAATGAAATGTAGTGAAATTTTCTGGGAAAAAGGCAATGACAAAGCAGGTAATAAGAAATACCATATAAGGTTTGAGCTGAAACTGCTGTTAAAGAGTCTGTCCTATCTAAAAAATGAATTGAGGAATGAAAATATGTTCAGCAACTTGAGCTGGTTATGAATACCACTGTTGTTGTTCTCTTTAACTCTGTAATGCTTACTTTCTGTCTGTACAGTAAAGGCAGATTATCCTGAGAAACTAAACAATTAAAAACCGTCACATTTTTCGAAAGCAGTTGGAAATTAACATATCAAGGTTTAGAAAGCGATGCATTTTGTTGACAATGTTCATTTATCTCGTTTTTTCCCCACTCCCTTTATGCGTCTTTTGGTTTTGTTATTTCGCTCTTGCAAAACTAAATTCCGATCTGTCTTCTTGCTTGGGCGATGATTTTTCGTACGATTATTCTTTTCTGTCTCGCGTTTTATAATTTCCTCTCCGTTATGCCTATGTGCATGTCGCTGGTTCTTTTAGAATTAATGTTGTGTGCAGCAAGAATAAAAATGCCAAAAAATATCGTGGTCATCGATCATGAGAGAGAGAGAGAGAGAGAGAGAGAGAGAGAGAGAGAGAGAGAGAGAGAGAGAGAGAGAGAGAGAGAGAGAGAGAGAGATAGTTTTAAGAAGTTTTCCAGTCAGCCCAATCAGCTCAGGTGCTGTAAGCATCCTTCAGACTCCATCTGATCGGACACGTCCTGTGCTTCATCAGCTCCACGCTGGAACACATCTGGGGGACCAGTCATTCCATTCCACTATACTGCCCCCCTCCACCCCCCCTCATCTACCCAAGCTGTCTCTTCCCCCGCCCTTCAAAATCGGTCTGCTTTTGGGGTAGCCTGTCTGTAAAAACGTGTCTCCCCTGTGACCCACAGAAAATGTCTGCTAATATGATCCTGGCACCATTGCGTTACTGGATGTAATCTTTGGAAAGTTGTACTCCTGGATGTTATTTTTGGGAAAACTGTAGTGATACCACAAAATAGGACAACTGCGTTGATAGAAAAGAACCTCGAAACAAATGAATGGCTTAATATTATCTCTGGACAGTTGTATTAATGGATGTTACACTTGGACAACTGCATCCCCGGATATTATCACCAGGCAACTGAATTACTAGTGGGAAACTGTATTTACTGTATGTTTTCTATCTGCACACCTACAGAGCTGGGTGTTATCTGGTGATCACGGCATTGCTGGATGTTATCTGGTGATCACGGCATTGCTAGATGTTGTCTGTGGACAACTGCATTGTTAATTGGTATCTCTGGACAACTGCATTCCTGGAAGTTTTATCTTTGATGATTATTGGGCGTTCTCTGTGACAACTGCGTCGCTGATTGTTATATCTGGAAAACTGCAGTGCTGGATGTTTGGACAACTGCAGTGCTGGATGTTTGGACAACTGCAGTGCTGGATGTTTGGACAACTGCAGTGCTGGATGTTTGGACAACTGTAGTGCTGGATGTTTGGACAACTGCAGTGCTGGATGTTTGGACAACTGCAGTGCTGGATGTTTGGACAACTGTAGTGCTGGATGTTTGGACAACTGCAGTGCTGGATGTTTGGACAACTGCAGTGCTGGATGTTTGGACAACTGCAGTGCTGGATGATTGACAACTGCAGTGCTGGATGTTTGGACAACTGCAGCGCTGGATGTTTTATCGGAACAACTGCTTTTCTGGGTCTGGACAACTACATTGCTGGCTTTCATCTCTGGACAACTGCATTGCTGGCTTTCATCTCTGGACAACTACATTGCTGGCTTTCATCTCTGGACAACTGCATTGCTGGCTTTCATCTCTGGACAACTGCATTGCTGGTTTTCATCTCTGGACAACTGCATTGCTGGCTTTCATCTCTGGACAACTGCATTGCTGGCTTTCATCTCTGGACAACTGCATTGCTGGCTTTCATCTCTGGACAACTGCATTGCTGGCTTTCATCTCTGGACAACTGCATTGCTGGCTTTCATCTCTGGACAACTGCATTGCTGGAAGTTACCGTCGACCACCTGCAGATGTTATATCTGGACAACCGCATTGTTGAATGTTATATATAGACAACTGGATGTTATCCCTGGACGACTAGACTGATGTATGTTATCTCTGGAAGCTACATTGCTGTATGTTATAACTGGACAGCTACAATGCTGAATGTTATCTCTGGACAACTATATCATTTGATGTTACCGCCGCCCTACAGCATATAAGGATATGGACACACGCATTGATAGGTATCCTATCTGGGCAGCTGCGTTACTGGAAGCTATTTCTGGACAACGTCATTGCTTGATGTTGTCTCTGGACAACTTCATTAGTGGATGCTATTTCAGGTCAGCTGTATTACTGGAGTTTATTCCTGCACACCTGCATTGCTGCGTGTTTTGTCTAGACAACTGTATTGCTGGGAGTTATCTCTGGAAGATTCCATCGCTGGGTGTATTCTGAAGACAACTGCTTTGCTAGGTACTATCTCTTGACAACTCTATATTTCAGAGTTATCTGTGCACAACTGCATCGCTGGATATTATCTCTAGACAGCTACATTGCTGGATATTATCTGTAGACAGCTACATTGCTGGATACCATCTCTAGACAACTACACAGCTAGTATTATCTGTGGACTGCTGCAATGTTGAATGTTTTCACTTGAAATCGGGATTGCATGAAATTGTATGCAGAACTAGATTTCTGGGAGTGAAGTCTGAAAAAAAAAATGCCGCTGGCTGTTTATGTAAAACTATGTTTCTCATGCTGCTGTCTGGAAAGAATGCTTCGTTTGAAGCTACCCGTGTGTTGAACTTATCATTATGTGAAATGAGGTGAAGTGAAACGATTTATCTCTGTATTCTATCTATCTATCTATCTATCTATCTATCTATCTATCTATCTATCTATCTATCTATCTATCTATCTATCTCAATGGTAACTGCATTAGGCACACTGACCTAGGTATAAATCTGTCAGTTTTATAGCACAAGTGCCTAACATACTGTGCACACAAAGAAGTCAGAGAGAGAGAGAGAGAGAGAGAGAGAGAGAGAGAGAGAGAGGAATGTCGGGACAGGCAAAGAGGGTGGAAAAGGGATGGGTGAAGCAAAAATTCAGACAGATTTCATTTCCGTAACCCTGGAAACCGACAATTGTTGTCACCCTCTCTCTCTCTCTCTCTCTCTCTCTCTCTCTGTGTCTCTGTCTCTCTCTCTACCCTCTCTCTCTCTCTGTCTCTGTCTCTCTCCCTCTTTCTCTGTCTGTCTGTCTGTCTGTCTGTCTGTCTCTCTCTCTCTCTCTCTCTCTCTCTCTCTCTCTCTCTCTCTCTCTCTACGGAGAGGCGGTTACAATGCTGCTCTTGTTGACTCTACTAATTCTATAACTCAATCAGATGCAACTTTTGCTGTCAGTTTGTTTTATTATTGTTGAAACGTTTAAAGCATTTCTTCTGCTGGAAAACGCGCCCTTACTGCTCATATGGGCTACATGGAAGATGTGAAAAACAACAACAACAACAACAGCAACAACAACAACAATCACTGCACCAGCACACACACACACACACACACACACACACACACACACACACACACACACACACACACACACGCACGCACGCACACATGCATGCACACATGTACACATGCACACGCTTGCGCGCGCGCGCGCGCACACACACACACACACACACACACACACACACACACACACACACACACATACACACACACACACACACACACACACACACACACACACACACACACACACACACACACGCACATGTGCGCGCGCGCACACACTTTGTATGTAGCAATAGGCTTGATGAAGACAACGTATAGCTCAAAGTCCAATCTTCCCCTCGCTATCTATTTCTACGAGTCAAGTCAACTTCTTGGTCGTGGAACAGATGACTGCTGCACTTCAGGGAAACCAAGCATCCATGGCTAGTCTGCAGGCAGCTGTGCAATGTCCTCAACATAGGTCACATACATTCTGTTCAGTGGCTCTTTCTTACCGAAACATCTCACATGATATCTCACCAGTGCAATAAAAATTATTGCACAAAATCGAAGAAAATCATTGTTTTGGATATTAGTTCCTCGCGATCTCTCCATGTTAACAATCTTACAGCTGCAGTTGGACGCTGACTTTACAACTCAATTCCTGGACCCTGGGCTGAACATTAGATTGCATGTGATCTGTGGCAGCCCATTTTTCATATAGAAGTAGTAACTATATCTGTTATTCATTATCTTGTTCTCGTCCGGCTTTAAACACGATAGTACGTACTCGCAATTCTGCCGTTGTCTGAGTTCCATGACCACAAGAAAAGCCCTCAAATCACCAGAGAACGCGTCCTTTACCACTGTCCTCATCAACTATACCCTGAGTGATTGACTTGGGACATGACCACAAGAAAAGCCCTCAAATCACTGGAGAACGCGTTCTTCACTAATCAGCTATACTGTGTGTGATTGAGTTGGGATCCGGACTCCAGACAGCAGCTTCCTGACATCATCAAGACTACTGAACGAAGCAATGAGTCTGATCCTGGGAATTACCAAGGATTTACCCTCTAAATGTGTGTGTGTGTGTGTGTGTGTGTGTGTGTGTGTGTGTGTGTGTGTGTGTGTGTGTGTGTGTGTGTGCGTGTGTGTTGTGTTGTGTTTTTTGTGCGTGCGTGCGAGCGTGCGTGTGCGTGCGTGCGTGCGTGCGTGCGTGTGTGTGCGCGCGCGCGCGCGCGTGTGTGTGTATGTGTGTGTGTGTGTGTGTGTGTGTGTGTGTGTGTGTGTGTGTGTGTGTGTGTGTGTGTGTGTGTGTGTGTGTGTGTGTGTGTGTGTGTGTGTGTGTGTGACAGCCAATCTGCACCCTCTGTGGGGAGTTCTCCGGCCTCATCTCTGGTTTCAGGTGGCGACACAGTCAGCGTCATCTGGGGTGATCTCCCCTGGCTTCCTGTCTGCCTTGACACAATACAGTCAGCAGTCGTTTGCTGCCAGAGACTGCAAAGGTCTGACCCCAGTAGGGAAACAGTTTTGTTCTCTGATATGTTTCCAACTGTCTGTAAAATCCCCATGCCCCAGTTCTAAAAATAAAAATTTGTCTGACAGGATTTTCCCGAGCTGTAAATCCCTCATAACCCAGTATAAAGAAATGTAGTTTTCCATCCGGATTCCAGTTGCCTGGGAGATCCCTCATAATCCAGTATAAAGAAATAAAGTTCTTCATCAGGATATCAGATGGCTGGGAAATCCCTCTTACCCTAGTATGAAAACAAAATAGTTTTCCATCAGGATTCCAGATGACTGGGAAATCCCTCATACCCCAGTGTGAAAAAATATAGTTTTCCATCAGTATTCCAGTTGAGTGGGAAATCCCTCATAACCCAGTATAAAAAAAAGAAGTTCTCTATCAGGATACCCACAAACTGTAATTCTCTCATACCCCTGTATAAAAAAAGGTTCTCCCTGTGGATTCCAACTGAGGGTAAATCACGCCTACCCAAGTATTCAGCTGTGTTGTAGCATTTCATGAGATTAGAAATCGATCTAACCCTGCTATTCAATCCTGTGCAAAGGCTCTAACAGTCTGTAAATTGTTGCAAACACACAACGGTAACGAGGTGAAGACTAATTGCTTATGTGACAGAAGTTAATGACAAGTGTGGTGGAAACAAAGTGACAGTGTGGCAGTTATTTGCTATGAGCATGGCAGACATCCATTGACTGTGGCAGTTATTTGCTATGAGCATGGCAGACATTCATTGACTGTGGCAGTTATTTGCTATGAGCATGGCAGACATCCATTGACTGTGGCAGTTATTTGCTATGAGCATGGCAGACATCCATTGACTGTGGCAGTTATTTACTATGAGCATTGCAGACATCCATTGACTGTGGCAGTTATTTGCTATGAGCATTGCAGACATCCATTGACTGTGGCAGTTATTTACTATGAGCATTGCAGACATCCATTGACTGTGGCAGTTATTTGCTATGAGCATTGCAGACATCCATTGACTGTGGCAGTTATTTGCTATGAGCATTGCAGACATCCATTGACTGTGGCAGTTATTTACTATGAGCATGGCAGACATCCATTGACTGTGGCAGTTATTTACTATGAGCATGGCAGACATCCATTGACTGTGGCAGTTATTTACTATGAGCATGGCAGACATCCATTGACTGTGGC
>JADBJO010001364.1:372500-380000 GCA_016801955.1 Conus betulinus | reverse complement strand
CCTCTTTATGGTATATCTCACGCGTATTCAGGATAAACTGGGAGTACGTTTATATGCTTTGCATCTTGTTTTAATCTACTCCCTCCTTCTTTGCTATCGCGCTTTCTCTTTCTCTTTCTAGCTTTCGTCCCTTCAGTGTTGCTTTCCAGTGTATCAGAACACAGGACAGCCTTACCAGTGCTGTCCATCTTTGCCATGCTGCCTGCTGCACAGTGACCCACAGGGTGTCTGCTGACACAGCTGCTCCAGACAGCAATTGCTGTTGCTTCCTTATAGATACTTCGCTTGGTTTGAAGATAGCCGCCCACACCACACTCCCTCTCTCTCTCCCCCTCCTCCCCGGCTTATCTGATAGTGCCGCGATGGAAAGGGAAGGTTTCCACTTAGTACAAAGACACTGGGGGCCCTCTCTCCCTTCGCCGCCCCTCCCCCCTTTCCCTCCTCTCCCGCATAGCTACTCCTCTGGACACAGTATACTTCAGATTCAGGGAAAACTGTCAACTCTCTCCTTCTCTGCCCCCCCCCCCCCCCCCCCCCCCCCCCCCCACCCACACCTCCCACATTCACCTCCCACACACTGACTGTCGCATGATCCACCCCCGCGAAGGACGCAGTTATATGAAACAGTGCTTTGTCATCAGCATGAAGGCGCACTAAAAGCAACCCCCAACTGCTAAGAAAGCACGTTCACAAATCATCTGTACATTGCCTCACACTGTAGGGGTGGGGGATGAACCCCCCTCCCCCCCCCCCCCCCTTTTCTTTGTATTTAGTGACACAAAGCCAACCAGAACCATAAACGTACCAGGTAGCTTAGCCTGTAAAAAGGGGAAACTCATTGAGAGCAATCACTATCCTTGACACACCAGCTTTAAGTAAATAACGAATTGCAACAGGGGTACACCAGAGAGAGTGAAAGTTTATCTCACCTACTCTGATCCTGTCCCATACTCACTGGTCACCCAGGAACATTATCCTGGGACCCTGGGCAAGCCTGGTAATGGATAAACACCGCAGCCCAGCACAAGATCGGCCAGCTAAAGAGAAGGTGGACCAGTCACCAGCAACTAGGGAGAGATCAACTGTCCTCTCCAACATCAGATAAGTTCTGATATTCCAAGTGGACCCCAGCTCAGCTCACTCAGAACTTTCCTTCTCCTAATGATGACAAAAGAAGTCGGACACAAACATCAGCCTGAACTGAATTTGTAAAATTGATTTGAATTTTTCATCCTTGTATAAACAATTAAAGTTGATGTGTGAAAGTGCGCATACTTTTTCAGTTTTTTTTGTTTGTTTATTCAGTATTGAATGTTTGAACTTATCTCCAATTCTGTCTCTTTGAGCTATAAGTGCTTTAAGGGTACAAGCCTAAGGAAAATTATGGAGCCATTCTACAGCAGTTTTAACAGTCCCGAGAAAAACAATCTTTTGATGACAAGTTGCTCCTTTAATAACTACCAAGAGATAGGGTAGAAGTGAAATTTTTAACAAAACTGTAATGAAGAAAACATTCCAAGTCCTTTCCTTAGAGGACGCACCAGCCCACTCCAACTCTCGTCCCTCCCAACAAACAGAAAGAAAAGAAAGAGAAAAGAAAGAAAAACAAAAACAGACAGACAGACAGACAGACAGAAAGAAAGAAAGAAAGAAACAACGACAGACAGACAAACAGAAAGAAAGAAAGACAGAAAGAAAGAAAAACAAAAACAGACAGACAGACAAACAGAAAGAAAGAAAGAAAGAAAGAAAGAAAGAATGACAATGAAAACACCAGGGAAGGGGCGAGGTCTGGTGTTGTAAGGATGGATGTGACAGTGTCGTGGTAAGGAGACAAACAGAGAATGGCGTGACAGAGGTCGATCAGAGTTCGGTCACGAAGGGACACTACTCGGTCCTTGTCATTGATTCACTGATTAATCCTTCATCGCCTGGAATGAAGATTTCAAGCCAGAGCCTAGCTTAACATGAACAGTTTGCTGTTGTCACACTTCACTGTGGAGAATGTCATCCTTTATGGGGGAGAGAGAGAGAGAGAGAGAGAGAGAGAGAGAGAGAGAGAGAGAGAGAGAGAGAGAGAGAGAGAGAGAGACAGAGAGAGAGAGAGAGATTTTCTACGCCCACGGACACCCATTCGACATGTAAGAGACATGTAAAAACCGATTATAAAAAAAAAAAATTCATTTCTTTGTGTTTGTGATTTTTTTTATTGACAGATCTGGAGGTGCAAGGGTACTGTACAATAGACCTGATTTTCTAAGATCAGAGTAGAATTCCGCACAATGATGATGATAATGATGAGGACAACGACGGTCATCATCATCATCATCATCATCATCATCATCATCATCATCATCATCATCATCATCATCACCATCATCATCGTCGTTGTCGTTGTCGTCGTCGTCATCGTCGTTGTCGTCGTCGTAGTCGTCGCGCGCGTCGTCAGAATAAAAGAAACAGAGCAGCCTATCGTCCTGTCATGTAGTTTCGGACCAGACAGGAATTCCAACAAGGCAATGCTCCAGAACACTATTCACTCTGGCACATTACCAACATCATATTCCAAACAGAAGCCAATGCTTTGACAAAGCGTTCACTCTGATACGCAAATGTTGCCATACTTCAAAGAAAAAATGAATTGTCTGGGGGGAAAAACAAACCTCCCTGACATGCTAATGATCCCAGAAGGCATTGCACTAGAACACTGTTCATCATACATACGGACTTTTGATCAAGACACGTCAAAAATAAGATTAATAATAATCAGAATGATAATAGTAACTATAATGATAATAACAATAGTGATAACAATAATAATGCTGACAACAACAACAACAAACAACAACAACAACAACAACAACAACAACAACAACAACAATAATAATAATAATAATAATAATATAATATATAGTGATGACACAACAACAACAACAACAGCAACAACAACAACAACAACAACAACAACAACAACAACAACAACTACTACTACTACTACTACTACTACTACTACTACTACTACTACTACTAGTGATAATAATAGTAATAATAATGTTAACAACAACAACAATAATAATAACAATACTGCTACTACTACTAATGATGATGATGATGATGATGATGATGATGATGATGATGATAATAATAATGATAGTAATACTAATAATGATGATGATGATGATGATGATGATGATGATGATGATGATGATGATGATGATGATGATAAATGAAAACATTATCATCTCAAAAAAAAAAAAAAGCAAAAAAAAAAAAAAAGCACGTGTTACGATTGAAACATATTGAAGTTGAATCTAACACACACACACACACACACACACACACACACACACACACAACACACACACACACACACACACACACACACACACACACACCACATACACAACACAAACAAGGAACATACTACAAAAACATACCTGATAAGCCTTTCACACATTAGACAATAAACTCACATGCCCGTAGCGTCACACCTCAAAACAATGTGAAATCGTCCTCCCCTTCTTGAGGTGTTAAATACGGCTGCCAATGGAAGGAGGTGTGCTATCTGCTGCTGTCAGTGTGGGCATCAGCTGTAGTCAGCATCCCCTGCTTTGCTGAAGGGGGCAGACCTGACAGTGCTGTCTTCTTCTTCGCCTGATTACGCTTCCATTACACACACACACACACACAGGCCAGTCTGAGACGTGGGTCCTTTTTTTTTTTCGTTTTTCCTCAGTGCTCCATTTCTGTTAATCTTTTCTGTCCCCCCCACTCCCCCCCCCCACACACACACACACACCTACCTCCTCCACTGCCACTCCTCTTTTCTGACTTTCGTTTCTACAGTGTTGACTTCTGGTTTACCAGAAGACAGGACACCTGTTGATGTGGTGTTCATCTTACATCTGCTGTCTGCTGGACAGTGGTCAGTCAGTGTGACCCCCACCTGAGTGTCTGCCGACCAACTGCCCTTGACTGCTGCAGGCCTCTGTTTCACTACAGTCTCTCTCTCTCTCTCTCATCTCTCCTCTCTCTCTCTCTCTCTCTCTCTCTCTCTCTCTGTCTCTGTCTGTCCCCAGCTCTAATATGTCCTTCGTTGCCACCCAGGTGCCAGACATTATAACATGACGCCCCCCCCCCCCCCCTCCCTTTGTTGTTTACTTTCTCCTCCCCATTAGTTTGATGTTGGAAAAGACATTTAACGAAAAGAGACTCCGTTGACAGCTTTCCTAGGCTTGTGTCCAGCGAGAAACACGACAAAAACAATTGTCCAACTTGGCCATGGAGAACATCAAAGGTGGCAACACCAGGACTGGCCGTGTGATGTGTGCTTTAAGATTGGATTTCAAACGATCGACTTAATACCGAATCTATACACACCAAAAGCATCAAGAGAAATCGAGACTATGGTTAGAAGGATGAATGTGAAAGTGTCATGGTAATGAAACAGACTGGCGTGATGATGGTCGATTAACGGATTTCAGTCACAAAGGGAGAATACTCAGGCCTTGATATTGATTCATCCATGAATCCATAGTAGCCTTGAATAAAGAGTCTAAGTCGGAACCTAGCTTAACATTTGCTGATGTCAACCATCACTCTGCTGCATATCGTCCAGAGAGAGAGAGAGAGAGAGAGAGAGAGAGAGAGAGAGAGAGAGAGAGAGGGAGAGAGGGAGAGAGAGAGAGATCATGCACATGGACACAATCGACATATAAGAAATGTAACCAAAATACATAGATTGTTGACTCTCTGATTCACCTGTCTTTCTTTTCTTGACCAGGTCACAAGTCACAACAGTGTCCACTCCATAGACCATCCTCCACTGAACAAGAAGACCAGACCAGTACCGGAGGACAGGTCAGTTGCCAGGTCATGTGGACATCCACCTTGATGCAAGATAGCGCAGCGTAAAGCTGTGGTTTGCTTATCAAATCTACCTCAATATTATTTAGATATTTATTCATTCATCCGTTTATTCATTTAATTCAATATTTATTTTTTGGGGTGGGGTCATCCCACCCACTTTATTATTTTTTATTTTTACTATTTCTAATTCTTAATTTTGCGTTGGATAGCTGACTCGTGCTCACCATTATTTGTTTGTTTGGTATTATTGTTCAGTGCCAACACCAATATTGATTTTGTTTCTTCTTCATTTGTTAAAAGCAGTTAAACCATGGGCGAGTATTCACTCTCTCGCCCTCTCTGACTCTGTCTTCCCCTCCTTCCCTCCACCCTCTCTCAATCTCTCTGTCTCTGTGCCTGTACACCCACCCACCCACCCACCCACCCCCCCCCACCCATATATGCATGTGTGTGTGTGTGTGTGTGTGGTGTGTGTGTGTGTGTGTGTGTGTGTGTGTGTGTGTCCACATCAGTTCGTGTTTTGAGAGAGAGAGAGAGGAGAGAGAGAGAGAGAGATAGAGAGAGAGAGAGAGAGAGAGAGAGAGAGAGAGAGAGAGGGTTTTTTTCCATCGTCACCTGAAATGTAATTTTTTTGTGATATATTATCAGCATGAGTGAATCGAATTCTATAGCCTATAGATACTGTCTACATCCATGACGTTGTGTCTAAGGAGAAATGCACGGAACACAGTTAGATTACACAAATTAACGAAACCGGTCATTTGTCGCTTGAATTGTAACAATGGCAGAATCGTATCACACCTTTACCTACTTCTGGTCTGCAACCTAACTCATTATCGTATTTATCATGTGGAATACAAATACGTTTCATTTCGAAATATGATGAGATGGATTTTTGTGACTGCGACTTCCAGGTAAAAAATCTAAACTGTCAATATAATTCTCGTTCACCAGTTCTGCCATCTCCTCTTTCATTCCTGATGAGTTTCTCTTTGTCTGCCAGGCTAGAATTAAACCATAAAATGACCGTTCTCTCCGACTTATTCTAGAGCACCAACAAGCTTCGTATTTCCTGACAAAATAAATGAATTCGTTCCATTCCTTTCGTGCATTAGCTTACTCGGTCTCCTTCGCTCCTCCTTATTCGGGGATCACGTCCAATAGCTTCTGCTATCTCTCTCTCCTCAAAATTCTCTCTCTCTCTCCTCTCTCTCTCTCGCTCTCGGCCTCTCCTCCCTCTCTCTCGACTCTCGGGGGGGGGGCATGTCTAGAGCTTGCTGACCGAAAGGTCCCTCTCCTCCGGCTCTCTCTCGCTCTTCGTCTCTCTCTCTCATTCTCTCTCTCCAGCTCACCTCTTCTCTCTCTCTCCTCTCTCTCTCGTCTCGTCCGGGCTAAAGGCCTCTCTCTATAAATTCTGTTCCACGTCTGCGTTCTCTGTTTCTCTCTCTCCCTCTCTCTCTCCGTCTTTCCTCTCCTATGAGTCATCCTCTCTTCTGGGGGTTCTTTGTTTGAGTATCTGTCGTGTCTGTCTGTCCCTTGCTTTTGTCTCCGTGGAGTGTGTTTATGTGCATATCTGTTTGCTTTTTTGATATGTATTGACCTCCTTCTAACGGGCTAAGGCCTTATGAATAAATGTCTGTGGTCTGTGTCTGCGTCTCTCTCTGAATCTCGCTCAACGTCTCTCCTATGATCATGTCTTCTTTTTTGTAAGTCTGTCTGTGCTGTAGTGTCTTTCTGTTTCAAGTGGCATTTTCCCCCTGTTCGCGGCCAGTTTCTGCTTCCTTTGTCTTGTTCCAGTCTTTCTTTTGTCTATTCTTGTTTAACATACAGCTGTTACGTTGCGAGAGTCACAAGAGGTGTACAGTGTGTAGATGTACCTGTGTGCTTTATTGGCTGGAGGAAGGATCGTTTGTTTGGGAAATTGAGTGAGGCCAGAGGAGCGCCTTTAGGACGTTCACTGTACAAATGGGCACTGGCAGTCACATACAGCATGCCTCTATCAGAGTCCCAGCACACACTCTCACAGCCCTCTCTCTCTCCTCTCTCTCTCTCTCTCCTCTCTCTCTCTCTCTCTCTCTCTCTCTCTCGCTCTCTCCCAACCTCTGTGCCACACCTCAGAGGCAGTGCACCCACGCCGCTCATTCCGACACACCCCGTCCACAGCCACAGCCCGGTCAGCCCCGCCGCAGCCCCGGCACCGGCAATCCACAGGGAGCAGTCAATGTTAAGTCGACAAGAGGCAACCCACCGGAGAAGACACTTCACTGCTGCCGAGTCACTTCGGTGGTGTTCAGTGGCGCCTGTTCTGATCTAACATACGCAGGACACCACCTTCTAGAGACCCCCTACTGACGACAATAATTGCTTAGTCGCGGAGCCGGCGTGAGTGAGCTCTCCCTTCGGAGAGCGCCACCACGTCCGTCCAACGACAGCCCCCATGGACTCGCCGGTACCGGTGACCTCGACGGAACCAAACCAAGACTACAGACGTGGAGAGGACATCGAAACTGAGGTCACCATGAGAGCAGGGCGTGAAGGGCCACAGAATTTGAGACATTTTCTTATGCTGATAGATGAGAATGAAGATGATTAAGATGATGCTACGGATTTCCATTTCGGTCTGAGACTACA
>JADBJO010001364.1:367500-370000 GCA_016801955.1 Conus betulinus | reverse complement strand
CGTCGTAGTAGTCGTCGTCGACATCATCATCATCATCATCATCATTATCATCATCATCATCATCATCATCATCATCATCATCATCATCATCATCGTTTTTCTACTTTATTGGTATAGTTGATAATGCTTTCATCATCATCATCATCATCATCATCATCATCATCATCATCATCATCATCATCATCGTTTTCTACTTTATTGGTATAGTTGATAATGCTTTCATCATCATCATCATCATCATCATCATCATCATCATCATCATCATCTTCTTCTTCTTCTTCTTCTTCTTCTTCTTCTTCTTCTTCTCGTTTGTTCCTCATTTTAATGTTCACTATTCTCGTCCTTGTCATTTTTCTTGTCTTTCATCTGCATCGTTTCCCCCCTTTACCTTTTCTGTTTTCTTTCCTCGAGTTGTTTTAATATCATTCTTTATATGTTTCTTCAGTGTTGTCATTCTGCTCATGTCAGTGAGCCAGTCAGAGTCCATGCCTAGTTATATAGTCAGGTTACCCTGTTTTTCCTGTGTCTATTTCACAGATTATTCTATTTGTGTAATGCCACCTTCTCATTTCTTGCTTGACATGCGAGCCACTGGCCATAATGATCACAAAGGCGTGGATGATGGCATTACTTAGTTCTCTTTTTGTTCATAGGGACATTTCGACTCTGAATTGAAAGTTTGGATTCACCAAACGTTTTAGAAAAGGAAAACGCAAAAGATATATATTCTCTTACACATTCTGTGAAATCGTGGAAAGCACAACAATCGAAAAACATTCTTTGGCTGAAAAAGTATCAAGGGAATCAACTCTGGTTTATATAGGTTGCCATGGTTTTTGAAATGAAGGATACCTACACAGAACGGTGCACGAACGCACGCGAATAAAAAGAAAACCAGAGAGAGAGAGAGAGAGAGAGAGAGAGAGAGAGAGAGAGAGAGAGAGAGAGAGAGAGATGTAGTTCAGTTGCTTTGGTCTTTTAATATCTATTCATTTGAGCACTCGCGACCGAAAGAACAAAAACAGACAAACATAGAAACACACACACACACACACACACACACACACACACACACACATGGTCCAAAACGTACATGAGAGAAGAGAGAGAGAGAGAGAGAGAGAGAGAGAGAGAGAGAGAGAGAGAGAGAGCAGAGAGGAGAGAGGAGAGAGAGAGAGAGAGAGAGCATTTCATGTCTGATTATTCGGACCCACACAAATTTTTTCAGATGATAATTTGTGATATGCATACCACCGATGAATCTTTACCTGGGTCTTAGTTGATTAAAACCTGAATCACGTCTGCGATGTATTTGTCATGTCTGAAATGTGCTCGTGCTGAAAGCAATGTCTTGGAAATGCGGGTCCTGCCTTTAATGTGTGTGACGTGCACTGCGAGTCTACACAGTAAGGCCTTCTGTCTGTGCTCTGAATGTGTGTGTGACGTGCACTGTGACACACACTACACAGTAAGGCCTTCTGTCTGTGCTCTCAATGTGCGTGACGTGCACTGTGACACACTCTACACAGTAAGGCCTTCTGTCTGTGCTCTGAATGTGTGTGACGTGCACTGTGACTCTATACAGTAAGGCCTTCTGTCTGTGCTCTGAATGTGTGTGAAGTGTATTGTGACTCTATACAGTAAGGCCTTCTGTCTGCACTCTGAATGTGCGTGAAGTGCACTGCGAAACTCCACAGTAAGGCCTTCTGTCTGTGCTCTATTGTGCGTGAAGGGGCATTGCGAAATTCCACAATAAGGCCTTCTGCCTGTGCTGTTCATGTGCGGTGAAGTGCACTGTGAAACTCCACAGTAAGGCCTTCTGTCTGTGCTCTGAATGTGCGTGAAGGGGCACTGTGACACATACTGCACAGTAAGGCCTTCTGTCTGTGCTCTTAATGTGCGTGAATTGCACTGTGACTCTATACAGTAAGGCCTTCTGTCTGTGCTCTGAATGTGCGTGAAGTGCACTGTGATTCTATACAGTAAGGCCCTTCTGTCCGTGCTCTGAATGTGCGTGAAGTGCACTGTGATTCTATACAGTAAGGCCTTCTGTCTGATCAAATACTGTTAACGTCTCTCATCAACAGGGACAAAGGTGTGGATACGGATCATCAAGCTCGGCTGAATATCAAATACTGTTAACGTCCTACCTCAGCAGGGACAATGGTGTGGAGACAGACAGGCGGCACGGTTCCTTCACACCATTCAATGACTGAGTTGACTGACGACTGTGGTTGTGAGGCTTTGCCACCAGACTGTGTGCAGCGTGAGGCGACAATGGGGAGATAGCGTCACGGGACATGATAAAGCACTTGTCAGATCTGTCTTCTTTTGGGGGGGGTCGTGTTGTTTTATGTGTGAAGTATGGAAACCAGGATGGGAGGTTTCTGTTATTGCCCTCCCTCCTCTCCCCATTAAGAAGCAAACAAGCACAAACCACCACCACCACGACAACAATACCAAACAACAGACAGACAGACAGACACACACACACACACAC
>JADBJO010001364.1:357500-360000 GCA_016801955.1 Conus betulinus | reverse complement strand
ATGCATGTGTATGCGTATATGTGAATGTGTGTGTGTGTGTGTGTGTGTGTGTGTGTGTGTGTGTGTGTAGGGTGGGTGGGTGGGGGGTGCGTGCGTGCGTGCGTGAGAGAGAGAGAGAGAGAGAGAGAGAGAGAGAGAGAGAGAGAGACAACGTTGGGTTATCTAAACAGCTTTAATAGCCTCCTTCTGACGTATCCCCCACATAGGGGAAAATCAACAGACATAATCATCTCAAGCATAATCCATGTTCAGCAAACTTCATGTTCCAGGCGAAAGTTTTCGAAATAAATACATTTGCAACGCAATCGCGTACTGCGCGTGGAAGTTCCACATTTCCTCGTCGAGAATTCTCCCCGTCCTGGATGCAAACAAGTCACATGTTGATCTACGAGAAGGAAGATCTTTGCTGCTAACATTTATCTGTTGAACATGTTTGCTGCCAACATTTGTCTGTTGAACATGTTTGCTGCCAACATTTGTCTGTTGAACATGTTTGCTGCTAACATTTGTCTGTTGAACATGTTTGCTACCAACATTTGTCTGTTGAACATCTTTGAAGCTAACATCTGTCTGTTGAACATCTTTGCAGCTAACATTTATCTGTTGAACATGTTTGCTGCCAACATTTGTCTGTTGAACATGTTTGCTGCTAACATTTGTCTGTTGAACATGTTTGCTACCAACATTTGTCTGTTGAACAGCTTTGAAGCTAACATCTGTCTGTTGAACATCTTTGCAGCTAACATTTATCTGTTGAACATGTTTGCTGCTAACATTTGTTTGTTGAACATCTTTGCTGCTAACATTTGTCTGTTGAGCATCTTTGCTGCTAACATTAAGCCCAGGGATTTTTCAGGTCAGTGTTGTATGTCGCACAGTGTTCAGGGGCTTTACCCCATTGTGATCAACGCAGCTACACTTTCCATTTTGTGAACATGGCGGATATGAATCAGCCCCGGCCAAACATATCCACGCTATTCATTGTACTGTTCGTCTCTTACGTAAGACAGCCGACACATATATTCAGGTGTAAACACACATCAAACGCTTTTCTTTCTGTACGCCTCTTTATTTCCCCTGAAACATGTTCACAAGTGATGTGAAAATGAGAGGAAACAGACTGTGTTGGTGGCCACACTTACTTTTTACGGGCATGGGTCCTCTCTTTCCACCCCCTCCTCCAAATTCACAAACAGACATACACAGAGACACAGACACACACACAGATACAGACACACAGAGACAACCATACACAGACAGAGACACATAAACACAGACACACACAGACGCACAGATACACACACGGACACACAGACACTCAGACACACAGACGCACACACACGCGCGCGCGCACACACATACGCACACACACACACACACACACACACACACACACACACACACACACACACACACACAGAGAGAAACACACATAACGAATAAAACTTAAGCAACAAAACCAACAACAAAATTGTTCTGATAAAAATCATAGCACGTATAATGCAAATGCTTTATAGTAGGTGGCACACATATGTGCACTGAAAGGCATATTACGAATGGAATGGGAGGCAATAAAAACGGGCTACACTCAACAGCCTATAAACATCTATTTACAAAACTCAAGTGTACGCAAATCATGGACAACTACATACGAGAGGAGTAGAACACTGGCAGGTCACGTGATGGGCCAATGGTGGTCAAAACGATGAAGGGGTCAAGGGGGTAGGGGGGGGGGTAAAGAAGAGAGAGTGGACGGAAAGAGAAGGTGAGATGAGAGGGGGGAGTGTGACAGGAACACTAATTACTGGCTTGAAGTTTCGCTGCTGGTCTTTAAGGTCATTTTCCACTGTTGGCAAAGACACCTGAATTCACAACACAACAGCTCCATTATACAAACCTGATACATTTCTTCATTAGTTGGCTTGTGATTTTTCGCTTTCATTTTTCTGGAGAGAGAGAGAGAGAGAGAGAGAGAGAGAGAGAGAGAGAGAGAGAGAGAGAGAGAGAGACAGACAGAGAGAGACAGACAGACAGACAGACAGACAGACAGATAGAGACAGAGACAGAGAGCTTCAAATAGACTTCTTACTTTTGTGAAACCCCTACTTCTCTCTCTCTCTCTCTCTCTCTCTCTCTCTCTCTCTCTTCTCTCTCTCTCTCCTCCATCTCATCCCTCCCACTCTAGTGTCCTCTAAATTTGTACCATATTATTCATTCTGATTTGTTATGTATTCGTTGTTGTATTAGATGTTCATTATTCTCTAAATATGTACTAGATTATTCATTCTGATTTGTTATATATTCGTTGTTATATGATATGCTGATATGCAGTTTTGAACGATGTTTCCTTTCAGACATTTGCAGACATCTTCGCTTTGTTTGAGGGCTGGATGAAAAAGAAGCCACTGACTTTGTGCTTTTTCTTTCCCACGATGAATAACATTTCATTCGTTTGTTCGTTCTCTCACCTCTCCGTCCGTCTGTATGTCTATGTATTTGT
>JADBJO010001364.1:350000-355000 GCA_016801955.1 Conus betulinus | reverse complement strand
TTAATATGACAACAATGGTGATCATATCGTAGGAAGATGAGGAAAAGAAGATGCAAAAGAAACAATGCTAAATCCAAAGAAATCCTTCAGGATTTCCGGTGCAGTAAAGACAGAAATGGCCTGAAAGAAGAGATGCAAGGCTGTGCGAGTGTGGCAGAGAGGAAAAAACAACAACAACAACAAAAAAACAAAAAACAAAGAAACTTGCTCCAATCAGGCTGTTGAGACAGACGTGAATTCAAAAAAGTATCTGAAGAAGCGACGTAACTTAACGACAATAATTTTACGAAGTCACTTAATTATGAGGCACGCCTCACTCGCATCTTGGCGAATCGGGATCTTACTTTTAAAATGGTTGAAGAATAGTTCGCAAACGCTTGATTTAAAACCATGGAAATATACATATTTTTATATCATCCTTAAATAGTTTACATTTAAACGTTATAAGCTGTGCTGATTGCTTGTGACAGAAAGTCGGTATTATTTAACCTAATTAACATTCTATCTACTCCACAGATAATTTAGGCATTTCGAACGTGGACCAATTTCAGATTTCATAACATGGGAAAGAACGAAACACGAAGAAATTGCAATCTGAACAAAATATGTGGACTAGGATAGTTTTGCTAGTACTGGTATTTCATGTAATATAAATACTTACCATCAAGATGATCAGATATGTTAACTTTAAACACGTTATAAAATCATAATCTTAAAACAACATATTTTAAGGAGGAGAAAACGCATTTACTTCATGACATTTTTTTTTCAGTTAAGACGAAAACGGTTTCAAATTACGTTCGTAAAAACTGCACCCGGAAGTCATGCAGGAAGTTTGGAGTGGAGCAGTGAACAGCCTGAACTCATAAACTACCCATCAAAGAGCTTTTAAACTCTGAACAGCCGCACTAACTTTCCTCACCACCCTAAGATCAAGGTGCCCAACTTGAAGAGTTGTAGCCCTTACTTCTCCCTTCCCAGCTGACGGGTGATTGTGTAAAGGGAAGATGCACCCAGAAAACTTTGCCCACAGCTCAGACTGACCGTCAGAAGGAAGGCATGGCTTCCATACGCCGGCACCTCGCCTTCAGACGGCACCTCGCCTTCAGAAACAAATCGATGGACTATCGGTGGCTGGCTGCTTAGGCCTGACGACATGTGGTGAGCTCTGAGTGATTTGAGTGGAGGCAGTCAGTGCGAGCGGCATGAGGGGGGGGGGGGGGGGCTGGAGAGAGAGAGAGAGAGAGAGAGAGAGAGAGAGAGAGAGAGAGAGAGAGAGAGAGAGAGAGAGAGAGAGAGAGAGAGAGAGATTTGTCTGTCACTGGCTGCTGAGTCAGCCGTCGTGCGTGAGGCAGACAGACAGACGATGTTCGGCTGCATAGCGCGGAGCAGCAGAGCGAGCGGTGGACAGTCGGACTCCGCGGTGCCAGACGTAATGATCACTGTCAACCAGCGTGCTCGCCCTCTGCCTGCTGTATTACCGATCAGCAAATAAGCAGGTGAGATTCTTCTTTCTCACTTACTAAATCTATCCGCTGCGTCGTTTCTGTTTTTCTTTTTTTTCCTTTATTCATTGAACGGTGCGTTTGTTTTCATTGAACGACTGAGTGAAAAAAAACAATATATGTTGTGAACAAATTTTGTTGTTGTTTTTTTTAAATACGAATTCATTTCATGTATGTTTTTCGTCTTTTAGGCAGTCAGCTTTTTTTGGTCTTTCTGATAACCAATGGCAAAAATTCTGTATATTCTTTGTCAGAACTGAATGTTCGTGCAACGGCCACAAGACGATACGCAAAGATAGTTATAAACCGATAATTAGAATTTTAAAAAAAAGTCAGGTCGGTTCATGTTCACAGTCAGCAAACACCTTTTCTTCGGTTCTCTCCCCAGTAATTTCACATCAAAGCAAACATTGTTCCGTTCAGATCGTGCGTGAAATGTTGCATGTATAACAAAAAGCTTTCAGCAGCGACTGGTGTTGGGCCCAGTGATGACAATGGTTTGAGGAATCAAGAGGAAACCACAGGAAGTGAGATTAGTAATACATTGATATTAGTCAAAGATGCAACTGAGAGTCTTCTTACAGCATTAGAATTGTTTTCGGGGGATCACAACAAGAATTTATTGACTGGTATTGAGGTAGCGAGGCTGAGACAGACAGTAACGAAATGATAATTGAAAAAACAAAATTATTCAGGAGAATTCAACTCGTAGTTAAAAAAAAAAAAAAAAAAAAAAAAAAAAAAAACAAACAAAACAACAAAACAAAACAACAACAACAACAACAAAAATGAAATGTCTTGAAAGGATTGTCCTCTGTTCCGTTTTAAAAAGATACTACACAGTACCAAGACCCGTTTCAGTTCGCATACCAACAGAACAGATAACAGATGATGCTACATTCACACTTCTCCATCATACGTTTTCACACCTCGAAAAAACCTGCCTCCTTTGTACGCATTCTCTTTATTGATTTCTCATCAGCATTCAACACCATACAACCACATCTGATGGCAAAGAAACTCATTAACATAAATGTGTGTAACAAGCTCATTCTTTGGATAATTGATTTTCTAACACAGAGGACACAGTCTGTTCGATATCACAGTGTTGTTTCGTCTTCTAGAGTCATTTCAACTGGCGCGCCCCAGGGCACTGTTTTATCACCAGTGCTTTTTACTCTGTACACAAATGATTGTTCAGGAAGTGATTCACTTTGTACATTAAATATTCAGATGACTCAGCACTTGTGGATCTTTCCAACTCTGATTCTGTTTACTTCAAGGAGGTTTCAAAGATTTGTTGACTGGTGCGATCATAACTATCTTGATCTGAATGTAACAAAACGAAAGAAATGTTGATTGATTTTAGAAAGAATCCAAAAGCTGTACCACCGCTTTTTTTTAAATCAAAGGTGCTGAAGTAGAACGTGTTGAATCATACAAATATTTAGGAACTTTTATAGATAATAAGCTAAATTTTAAATCCCATGTTGAGTATTTTCCACAAAAAAAATGTCAAACCAGATTATATATTGTCTTCGCAAGCTGCGATCATTTCATGTGAATACTGACATTCTTCGGACATTTTAATTCGTGCTTCTTGGAATCTGTTTTAACTTTCTCATTTATGTGTTGGTATGGTGGGTTGACTGTGAAGAGTAGAAATGTGCTTGAAAAAGTGGTGAACGTGGGAGGAAAAATCGTTGGTGAGAGACAAAAAAGGTCTGAGTGAGCTGTACAGGTGCCGTGTTGTTTGCAAAGCGAAGAAGATTGCGTGTGACCAGACCCACGTTCTTGCAAATCAGTATGACCTTCTTCAGTCAGGACGAAGATATCGATCGGTTAAATGCAGAAGTGTCAGATTTAAACAAAGTTTTATTCCCCTGTCCATTGATTTTATGAACCGAGGAGATGTTTAATTGAAATCCAATTTTCCTTTATATGAATGTATGTCATATGTGAGAAAATGGGTAATGTGATAAATTATTATTTATTTGCTGTGAATGTGTGCGACCACAAATTAACATCTCAAATTGAGATAATAAAGTTTACTTGACTTGACTTGACTTGACTTGACTTGAAAACCGTCACAAGAACTTAGAACGATTAGAATGATATCTGGAATTTAAAAAAAAAACCCCCCCCCCCAAAAAAAAAAAAAAACAAACAAAAAAAAAAAACAAAAAAAAAACAACAACAACAACAACAACAACAAACCCCCCCCCCCACACAACAAACACCTGATTACTGTCTGTTTAGTAGTAGCCATCTGATATTACAAGACATCCACCACAGAATCAATGGAATATCACCTACCTTTCCAGTGTAGGCGAGACACACATGTACAGGAGCAGACACATAAATGGCTGCCCTGGTCTGTAGGGGATTAAGATGTGGTCTATGACATTTTACTATTGTCTCCTTGTGAGTGTACTGATGAATATGAGAGAAAGAGAGAGAGAGAGAGAGAGAGAGAGAGAGAGAGAGAGAGAGAGAGAGAGAGAGAGAGATGTTTTAGCATTATTTTTTGTTTCAGTATGAAGCTTTCGGTGGAGTGAAAGACAATACTGAATCATGTACGGGGTCATTGTGTAGGGTTGGGCATTTTGATATTGTTTGTGTGGCACATGTGTGGGTCATTGTGTAGGGTGGGGCATTTTGATATTGTTTGTGTGGCACATGTGGGGTCATTGTGGGGTCATTTTGTATTGTTTGGTGTGACACATGGGGGTCATTGTTAGGGCTGATATTGATATTATTTGTGTGGCACATGTGGGGTCATTGTGTAGGGCTGGGCATTTTGATATTGTTTGTGTGTGGCACATGTGGGGTCATGTGTAGGGCTGGGCATTTTGATATTATTTGTGTGGCACATGTGGGGTCAATGTGTAGGGCTGGGCATTTTGATATGTTTGTGTGACACGACGAGACGCATTCCAACAAGAACCGAGTCAAGTCACAAAAAAAGGAGAGATAGGAAAGGAGGGGTGGAGTAGGGCAGAGCACAACGACAACGACAACAACAACAGTAAAACAACCACAATAATAATAATAATGATAATACTAATGATAATAACAATAATGATTATTATGATAATTACAATAACAATACAATAATTATAATAATATTATAATAATGATGATGATGAAGATGATAATGATGATGATGATGATGATGATGATAGGAGAAGTAATGTTTGCTTATAGCCCAGCCAACCGCAAAGGGCCATATCAGGGCTGATAATAACAATAACAATAATAGTAGCAATAGAAGATGGAGAAGAAGAAGAAGAAGTAAGTAGTAGAAGAAGAGAAGAAGAAGAAGAAGAAAGAAGAAGAAGAGAAAGAATCATGATAATAGAAATAGCAAAACTAGTAATAATAATAGAAAAATGTTCACAATAACGATGATAATGTTGATGATAATGATAATCATACATTTCTGTATCGAATATTCATGGGATAATCTGCTTTAGGCATTTACAAAAGAAGCAA
>JADBJO010001364.1:330000-342500 GCA_016801955.1 Conus betulinus | reverse complement strand
TTGATTAAAGCGAAGCTCGGTCACGTGTCCACCAGCAGCGCTGTTGTGATTGGCTCATGATGCTGGTTTCACGTCTTGCCAAATCCAGAAAACGTGGTGACATGATAGCGTGATGGACATGGTCTTGAGACGTGTCTTCATAAAAGTAGTACCACGGAAATAAGAAACACAGTGTGCTCCACTTTATCTAGGTTGAAGTATTCAGCCCATAATTTGTGACTCACATGTGACGCATTACCAACAGTCAAGGCGTTATTTCGCATTTAGTCATTTTGTTTGTCCTAGCGTGTAACCAGAAGGACATCTGTTCACCCCCCACCACCACACACACACGCATGCGCACGCGTACACACACACACACACACACACACACACACACACACACACACACACACACACACACACCACACCACACCACACCACACCATACACATACACACCACGTGCGCGCGCGCCCACGCTCAGAGAGAGAGAGAGAGAGAGAGAGAGAGAGAGAGAGAGAGAGAGAGAGAGAGAGAGAGAGAGAGAGAGAGAGAGAGAGACACACAACACACACAGACACACAGACACACAGACACACAGAGAGGTGGCCGTTGTGTGGTTAGAGACTTCATACCCCACTAACTGACAGTCATCGGTGTGCAACACCAGGCTCGACAGACCACAATCTGGTTATGAAAGACGACGGTCACGTGCCACCCACGTCCTGATCTGCTTAACTTGTCACCTGTCAGTCATGGCGGAACGAGCCAGATCGGAAGACGCCACCGCGAGGAAATTCCCTCCAGTGCCTCATTCATTTCACACACGGCTGCCTCTCCCGTGGGCGCGCCCGGGTGTAGTGAAAGTGGGCGTCTTTCCGTCAGCGGACTGTCAGCCTGCCGAGCTGTGTTCAAAGAGCCAGGTGTCAGACTGTACTCGCAGCGAAGCTTGCCACTTGCATGATGGTTTGGTACCAGCTGCTATGGCGGTGGATGTTTCAGCAGATGTTCTCTCCTCTCCTCTGTCTCACCAGAGTGCGGCGTATCAGACCTAAACAGTAGGATTAGATAACTGGCTGATTGATTTTTAAAAATTTTTTTAGCGTGCTTTCGTTTGTGTATTCCAAAGTATGCTGGTTTGTCTCCGTCTACCGTTTTTAGACCGAGTAAGAGAGAGAGAGAGAGAGAGAGAGAGAGAGAGAGAGAAAGAGAGAGAGAGAGAGAGAGAGAGAGAGAGAGAGAGAGAGAGAGAGAGAGAGAGAGAGAGAGAGAGAGTTTTCTTTCAATGAAACAGAAAACCACAACGAGCTCACACTGTTTTTTTTTTTTTTTTTTCAACACCAAGCGCCCCCCCCCCCCCCCCCCCCCTCCCCCCCCCGGTCCCCTTCCTGCATTTAAACGAAAACACAAAGAAAGTATAAAAAAGTTCTTACATGTAACAAAAATAACATATAAAATGAATCACAGGTATAAGCATCGATTTGCGTACGCGAAGCAATTCACAAATAAATGTAGTGTGTGTGTGTGTGTGTGTGTGTGTGTGTGTGTGTGTGTGTGTGTGTGTGTGTGTGTGTGTGTGTGTGTGTGTGTGTGCTTGCGTGTGTGTGTGTGTGTGTGTGTGTGTGTGTGTGTGTGTGTGTGTGTGTGTGTGTGTGTGTGTGTGTGTGTGAGATAGATAGAGAGAGAGAGAGAGAGAGAGAGAGAGAGAGAGAGAGAGAGAGAGAGGTGGGGGGATTTTGTAGAACCTAATAATGAAGTGGGTGCACTAACTGCAATATACTTTCAGCAGCTGTAAATGGTATGGTCAGAAAAAAAAGACATTGATTTAAAGACATGCCGATATCAATTCCACAAGAAAAAGCCATAACAGTCAAAACTGGATTTCAAAAGATTTTGTATTTCGTCTGTGTAGCATGATAGCGCATGGAGTTGCCGAGTCTCTCCTTATTTTTTTCCGTTTTTCTCAGTAACTGGAGGGGGGGGCTCAGTCAGGGATAATTTGAAACGTAATGTCAGTTTTGATGTAGGCCCCCACTTTATTATGAAACCGAACGGAAGAATATCGAAGTTTTCATAACTGGACAATAATGCGGTTGAACATTTTACGTTATTCAAGAAGTGTGAAGACTAAGCAATGGTCATAGAGGATAATCACTTGCCGAATTCCAGCGTGTGGACGCATGATCTTCTTTAGGCACGAAATAAGCATGAAAACGTTTACAAGAGTGAGAGTTTAAACAGTGAAATTTTGGAGAAATCAGTAAGTACTTAAACATAGCTTGAGATGATGTCGGTGTATGGTCAGCATGGTAGTCTGTAATGTCTACAAAGTTGTCGTCCAAAGATAATGGAGTAAAAAAATGTTACACAGATTTTGTCGCTGTTCTGTGCTAGGTATCATGATATTATAGTTCTGTGGCTGTTTTAGACGCATATGATTTAATACAGATGAATGAATTGACTTACACTGTCTTGTAACAATAGAGATAAGCATTACATCTTCCTCCAAATCTCATGCCTCGTGTGCAGTATCAAGACGAACATTCCATGGCAGGAGAAATAGTGCCAGAGATACAGACCTTCTTCATATGACCTATTCTATCAGCATGGTATCCCATCCGTCTGCCCAAGTGTATTGACTCATTGAATTAGACTGGTACCACAGCCGCCAATGCAATGCCCATTTAAATCAAGACCATATCATATCAATGTTCAGGAAGTGACCATTTTGAATGAAGGTGGCATTTACATCTTTCAATGCTGGGACATTTTCAATTCAGATGACAGTGCACCTTTACATTGTGCACCTACATTACACCTGTCAGTGCGCTGACCATTTGAATTAGATAGTATCACACCCTGTCAAGGTAGTGACCACATGAATTAAGATAGCATTACACTTGTCAATACAATGACCATTTGAATTACGGTAGCATTACACGTGTCAATGCCATGACCATTTGAATTACAGTAGCATTACACCTGCCATTGCAATGACCATTTGAATTACAGTAGCATTACACCTGCCATTGCAATGACCATTTAAACTGAGATGGCATTACACTTGTCATGAAGGGCCATTTTAAATTAAGGTGGAATTACACCTGTAAACACAGTGACCATTTGGATTAAGATGGCATTAGTCCTATTAAAACATTAACCAAACTGTCAAAGGAGCAGCGTGTGAATTGAAATGGTAATACAACTGCTGATACTGTGCCTGTTTGAATGAAGCTGGAATTACACTTCTAAGGCAGCTACCATTGAAATCAAAGTGACGTTACTCTTGTCTCTTCAGTGAGTGAATGGTAAAGCCATTATTATTCCTCTGTTTGGAGGGCGACCATTTCAGTTATGGTGATATCTTAGCCATGAAAAGGCAGTCACCCTTTAAAACTGATCTGACCCTTGTCAAAGCAGTGACCATTTAAAATTAAGTCGCTATTTCCCCAATGTTTTGAGAGTGGCAATTCAAATTAACCTGATGCTGCAGGACTGAACGGGTAGTACCACTTATATCAGTGTGGCCTCTAGCATATGTTCAGGCCGTGACCATGTGAACAAAGCCGGTGCCACACTTCTGTCTAAATACACTGTCATCACAGGTCAGAGAGGAAAGCGAGGATTGATGATTGCTTTGACAGAACATGAAAGGTGATTTACTGGTTGTGGGGGAAAACGAGGATTGAAGATTAATTTGACAGAGGGTGAATGGTGACTTTAATGGCCATGTTGTAATAGTGCTCGAATCTATAAAGCAAAACTTTAATTCAGCACAATATGTTTAGTCTGTCAAATTCGTTCTATTTTATTGTTCCCTATGGAAAACCCTTCAGAAAGTCAGACTGGCTAAATTACTAACAACCCGAAGTTTTTCAAAGTCGGACTGGCTATGGTATTTATCACCTGTCACATTCAGTCAGCCATACTGGCCATCATATTGATCACCTGAAGTTTCAATCAGAGTTACACTGGCTGTGTTTATTGACCACCCGAACTTTCAAATCAAAGTCAGTCTCTCTGTGTTATTGACTTCTCCAAGTTTTCCGTCAATGTCAGACTCGCTGCGTTATTGATCATCTGAGGTTTTATTCACAAGTTTAAGCCGTCTCGGCCTGTCTAAATATTTTAAAGCCATGTCTAAGCCTAAGGTGATTACAGCTGTGACATTTATCCCTAAAAAAAGTATCAGGCTTAGGAGGGACATTGACAAACTCTCAGGGACTTCCTGAAGGGGATTACCATCAGGTCTAACCAGGGTTCTTTGTGAAGAGCAGAAATGTGCTTGAGAAAGTGGTGAACGTGGGAGGAAAAAATCGTTGGTGAGAGACAAAAAAAAAGTCTGAGTGAGCTATATAGGTGCCGTGTTAGTTGTAAAGCGAAGAAGATTACGTGTGACCAGACCCACGTCCTTGCAAATCAGTATGACCTTCTTCAGTCAGGACGAAGATATCGATCGGTTAAATGCAGAAGTGTCAGATTTAAACAAAGTTTTATTCCCCTGTCCATTGATTTCTTGAACCGAGAAGATGTTTAATTGAAATCCAAATTCCTCTATATGAATGTATGTCATATGTGAGAAAATGGGTAATGTGGCTAAATTATTGTTTATTTGCTGTGAATGTGTGTGACCACAAATTAATTTCTCAAAGAGATAATAAAGTTTACTTGACTTGACTTGACTTGACTTGACTTGGATACGAATAGCGCAGCGGAATCAGGCAGGCTTTTTGCTTTACCGCAGGTAGTACACACATTATCTTGTGGCTATGGTAACTCCACGCTTTGTCGTGATTAAAACGGAATGTTTTGTGGCCATGGAAGCACCATTCTTTTGTGAGAACGAAGACGCCATGTTTTGTGACGATGGAAAACGCCATGCTTTTTCAGGTTGAAGACACCACGTCTTGTGACAATGGTAATTGCATGCGTTGTCTTAAATACGATGCCACGTTCAGTGGCTATGGAAGCACCATGCCATGTCATAAGTAAGACACCAGGTCTTGTAGCCAGAGAAAAACGCTGTGCTGTGTAATAATTCAGACATTGCGTCTTGTTGGCAGAGTAATCCACTGCTTTATCATGATGTAGATACCACGTTTTGTAGCCATGGTAATTCCATGCTTTTTTCGTATTTAAGACTCCGCGTGTTGTGGCCATGATAATTCCATGTTTTGTCGTAATAAGTACACACAGGTCTTGTGGCCATGGCAACCCAGTGCTTTGTACTACTTGCGACACCACGTATTGTGGGTATGGTAATCTCATGCTTTGCCATGATTAAGACACCACGTCTTGAGGAGATGGAAGCACAATGTCTTGTCATAATTAAGACACCACGTCTTAAGTAGATGGAAGCACTGTGTTTTGTCATAATTAAGACACCGCGTCTTAAGGAGATGGAAGCACTATGTCTTGTCATAATTAAGACACCGCGTCTTATGGAGATGGAAGCACTATGTCTTGTCCTAATTAAGACACCACTTATTGTGGTCAGAGTAATTCGACACGTTACGTAATTACGACATTACATCTTATGGCTATAGTGACTCCATGCTTTGTTATGATTAAGACACCACGTTTTGAGGCCATACTGATCCCATGGTTCGTCCTAATTAGGACACCACATCTGGTGGCCAAGGTAACCCCATGCATCATGTGAGTTCGGTAGTGCCATGCCAGCACGTGTTTTGCATTGAATGATAATTAGAATTACACACTTTCTAGTCCTGGAACGTTTCTAGACGTGAGCTCTTGCAGACCACCGTGCTCTTTGATCCTCTCTTCCCGAGGACAAATATCGATTAGTCTGGAGGAAGATGAAATTCCGATATTGCCAGAGGGGAACTGTGTGAATCGTTGGAAGCCTTTTGAAGCTGTCTGACAGGACCCTCAATGGCTTTGCTGGCATTTCTCATCCAGTGTCCCCAACTGGCGCATGTCTAAGGCATTAGCAGAATCCGATCATTGTGAGACCATCTCGTCTGAAACTGTCAGTCGTGAATGACTTGTGTCTCAGCGCTTTGTCTCCTTTAGAGTCTTGTGTGTGAAAAAAAAGGCTAGTTGAAACTAGGATGGATAGCTATGCTAATAACGCACGCATTAAAAAGTCATGAATTCACGATGATAATCAACATTAAAGGTTAATATTCCAGTAGCGGGTAGCTGACAAATAGTATGTGAGTTAGCTGCTGTTGATTATTTGTAATTGGTTTTCTTTTCTTTTGTCTCGTTTTTTTAAAACGATTTTTATTTCGATCATTTTAGTTTTTAGTTTATCTTAATTTATTTCATCTTACAATATTTTAATTTAGTTTAGTTTAGTCATTTTGTTTTATCTTATTTGATTTTATTATGTTTCATTTATTTCATTTTGTTTCATTTTTTTTATATCCCATTCTTCCATGTCTGGTCACTTAAATCCCACACTGATCCTTTCAGTTTCCCATCCACAGCCACACCCGGTTTATTCCGCCGTCACCCCTGCACCAGAAACCCACAGAAGGCCTTTGGTATCCCGCCATAACCCCTACTCCAGAAACCCACAGAAGGCCTTTGATATCCTGCCATAATCCCTGCACCAGAAACCCCACAGAAGACATTTGATCTCACATTGTCATGAGGCAACCCATCAGAGGAAAGTCAGATATTCTACTAAGCCCACACACACCCCTTCCCACTCTGTCACCTCACCCTCAGTGTCACGCCACACCCCTATCAAGCCCACCCACATCCCCCCCCCCCCCTTTCCACTCTGTCACCTCACCCTCAGTGTCACGCCACACCCTACAAGCCCACATCCCCCCCCCCCCACTCTGTCACCTCACCCTCAGTGTCACGCCACACCCCTCTAGCAAGCCCACACCCCCCCTTCCCACTCTGTCACCCCCTCAGTGTCACGCCACACCCCTATCAACCCCACACCCCTATCAAGCCCCATCCCCCCCCCCTCCCACTCTGTCACCTCACCCTCAGTGTCACGCCACACCTCTAGCAAGCCCACACCCCCCCCTTCCCACTCTGTCACCTCACCCTCAGTGTCACGCCACACCTCTAGCAAGCCCACATCCCCCCCCCTTCCCACTCTGTCACCTCACCCCTCAGTGTCACGCCACACCCCTAGAAAGCCCACACCCCCCCCCCTTCCCTGTCTACACCTCACCCTCAGTGTCACGCCACACCCCTAGAAAGCCCACACCCCCCTTCCCACTCTGTCACCTCACCCTCAGTGTCACGCCACACCTCTAGCAAGCCCCCCCCCCTTCCCACTCTGTCACCTCACCCTCAGTGTCACGCCACACCTCTAGAAGAAGCCCACACCCCCCTTCCCACTCTGTTACCTCACCCTCAGTGTCACGCCACACCCCTAGCAAGCCCACACCCCCCCTTCCCACTCTGTCACCTCACCCTCAGTGTCACGCCACACCTCTAGCAAGCCCACACACCCCTTCCCTGTCTATCACCTCACCCTCAGTGTCACGCCACACCTCTAGCCGGCCCACACACCCCTATATTATTGGCCACCTGGATTTGTCAACAGAAACAAACTTGTTGTGTTACTGCCTGCGCACAGTTTTCAATGTCAGGTGCTCTATAATATTGACCGCCCAACATTTCCAAGCAAAGTCAGCATAGCTATATAACTGAGCACCGAAAGTTTCGTAACAACGCCAGGCTCCCTTTCATTGACAATGTAATCTTCAAACATCTCATATCTTTCAATCTCTCCAGATCAATTTCAGATCCAAGTTTTATCCTAAGGCCACTGTAACTCTAACATTTATTCCTGCTTCAGGATGTATATTGACAAAAGCTTGGAGACTTGAAGAAGTGTGATTATTTCTGAATGTGGACAGCGTTCCTTGGGGTGCTAGCTGTTAAGCTGGAACAATGACACCCTATACTTTACAACATGCAGAATAGCACTCCTTGTGGCCATAGCGGTGCCATGTTTAGTCCTAATCAGGACACCACGTCTTGTGGCCATGGCAATGTCATGTTTTGTCATAATTAGGACACTATGTCTTGTAGCCATGGTAATGCTATCTTTTGTCATAAGTAGAACACATGGTCTTGTGGCCATGGCAATGCCATGTTTTGTCATAATTAGGACACCATATCTGGTGGCCATAGTAACGCCATGTTTTGACGTGCGTAGGTCACCATATCTTGTGCCATGGTAGTGCCATGTTTCGTCATAATTAGGACACTATGTCTTGTAGCCATGGCAATGACATGTTTTGTCATAACGAGGACAGCATATCGTGTGGCCATGGTAACGGTAATATGCTTTGTCATGAACAGGCCACCATGTCCTGAGGGAATGGACCTTGTCACGACAGAAGCTCCAGCAAGTGACTTTGCTCTTTTATCTTCTTTCTCCATGAGATTTAAAGTCAGCAAATATCGATTAGCCAGGAGGAGGAGGAATTCTGACACTGTGGTAACGGAACTTAGAGAATCGTGGGAAGCCTTTTGAAGCTGTCTGACAGGACTCGACTGAATTCTCTGGCATTTCACATCAGTCTTAGGCATTAGTAAAATGCGATCATTGCCAGAGCATCCCATTTGAAACTTTCAATCCTGAATGTCTTTTTACCCGGCACTTTGTTCTCCATGTGTGTGTGTGTGTGGTGTGTGTGTGTGTGTGTGTGTGTGTGTGTGTGTGTGTGTGTTCGTGTGTGTGTGTGTGTGTGTGTGTGTGTGTGTGTGTCATCGGACGCACGCACACATCCACGACATACGCACACACGCACGCAAAGAAACACACACACACACACACACACACACACACACACACACACACACACACACACACACACACAGGATAGCATGCACGTATGCGTGCGTGCGCACAGACAGACAGACAGACAGACAGACAGACAGACAGACAGACAGACACACAAAGAGAGAGAGAGAGAGAGAGAGAGAGAGAGAGAGAGAGAGAGAGAGAGAGAGAGAGAGAGAGAGAGAGAGAGAGAGAGAGAGAACACTGTGGTTATGCCCTGTCTCTAACAACAGATAACATAAACCGAGTGAAGATGTCATGTAATGCCAACGTTGGCATAATAATGAGCACATGTATAACTATTCCATGGATACAAACGCACTGGCTTTTTCCCCCTTAATACCAAATTCTATCTATTATTAAACGCTTTGTTATCAATAACCTGAATTCGTCCACGGAATAAAAAAAAAAGCAAACTGATTACGCTACAGACAGTACCTGAAAAAGGGTCAATCAAAATTATTAAACACTCGAATCATTCAATGAAATCAGGTTTGCTATGCTACCGGCTACACCCAAATGTCAGTCAAAGGGTGATCACGTTTTAATTACGGCAAACTGACTGTTACTGGCTTCCATATTGACTACCAGGATATTCGGTCAAAGTCAGGCTAGCTATGCTATTAGACATGTAAGACCTTCAGTAGTAAAAGCTTAGCCGTGTTTTGAGTTACGCTGTTTTCACCTGTCAGTGGAAGACGTGAGGCTGCGGTATGCACACAGCAGTTGTTTGTCGGTGGCGACTTTTGCTGCCGAGCTCTGCAGTCATGAAATATGGGCTCACACACCTAGGGGAACGCTACCGTCAAGATAATGTCATGTCACGTCCAATAGCCATCATACAATGGCATCTTCTTGGGAGCAGTTATGTCCCTTGATATCTTAATGGTTTTTGCTCTGTGTGTGTCTGAACCCTATGGGAACACAGCACAGGCTTCCCATAGCTTTGCCCACTCTTTGTTGGTTCGGCAGTAGAAGACAATACTTCTCTGGAAACCATTCGCCCCTCCGGGTGTTTCTCTTTCTTCCTCTTGACCATTCGAAGATTTTTTCAAACAAAGTCAGACTGCCTATCTTATTGATAACCGGAGATCTTGTATCAAAGTCAGTCTCCGTGCTGGTGAAAACTGATGTTTTATTCAAATGTCCGAGCCGTTTTGATATCTCTAAATCAATCTTGAAGCCAAGTGTAAGTCTTTGAGCTACTGCAACTCTGAAATTTATTCTTACAACAGATATCGGTCTTCACATTCAGGACAGACGGTGGCAAATGCTTCACAACTTTCATAAGGGTGATTGTTTCTAAATATAGACAGGGTTCCTTTGGGTGTGACCGTTTAAGGTGGATCAGTCAAACCTTACGCTTTGCTATGCATACACCAGCAGGTCTTGTGGCCATGCTTGTATCACATTCTGTGATAATTAGGACATCATTTCTTCTGCATATGGTGGTGCCATTTTTTTTTTAAATGATAATTGGGACACTATGCTTTGTGGGCATGGTTGTGCCAAATTGTGTTATAATTAGGACACCAGTTATTGTGACCATGGTGACGTCATGTTTTGTCATGATAAGGACACCAGTTATTGTGGCCATGGTAAGGTCATGTTTTGTCATAATTAAGGACACCAGTTATTGTGGCCATGGTAATGTCATGTTTTGTCATGATAAGGAAACCAGTTATTGTGGCCATGGTAAGGTCTTGTTTTGTCATAATTAGGACACCACTTATTGTGACCATGAGAAGGTCATCTTTTGTCATAATTAGGACACCAGTTATTGTGACCATGGCAATGTTATGTTTTATCACGAGAAGGACACACACTTACTGTGGCCATGGTAGTGCTGTGTTCTGTCATAATTGGGACACCACGCCTTTCATAACCTGTGGTAGTAGCACATTTTGTTCTGACTGAAAACCCTTTATTGTGGTCATGGTAAGGTCATGTCTTCTCCCTACTGAACACCATGACGCTTGGCTAAGGCAGCGCCGCGTTTCGTCCTAATTAGGACAACATGTCCTGTAGAAATGGGACTTGCCAAGGCGACAATTATTTCAACCGACTTCCCTTTTTCCATCCTCATGTCCATTCAGATATTAAACCAGGAAATATTCGCCAGAGGGGGGTGTCATTCTGACACTGTAATAAGGAAACTGAGAGAATCGTGGGAAGCCTGTTGAAGTTGTTAGAGGGGGCATTCAGTGGGCTTCCTGGCATTTCTCAACAGTCGTGCCGCTGGGTGCATGTCTAAGGCATTAGCAGAACCCGATCATTGTCACCCCCCATCCCATCTGACAATGTCGATCCTTAATAGCCTTCAACCCAGCAATTTGTTCTCAGTGGTGTGTGTGTGTGTGTGTGTGTGTGTGTGTGTGTGTGTGTGTGTGTGTGTGTGTGTGTGTGTGTGTGTGTGTGCATATGTCAGAGAGAGAGAGAGAGAGAGAGAGAGAGAGAGAGAGAGAGAGAGAGAGAGAGAGAGACGACGTCTGACATTTTTCCTTCCCTTCCAGAAAGGTGTGTCGTCTTCGGTATGAGAATATGAGGACTTTCATATGTTTTATAAACTAGAAGCGCAATGAAGTTAATGCTTGTGCCAGTTGTGACCAGGCTTGTTTCTGGTACTGCGGTCGATGACGATGGTGAATAACCTGCTCTCTCTCTCTCTCTCTCTCTCTCTCTCTCTCTCTCTCTCTCTCTCTCTCTCTCTCTCTCTCTCTCTCTCTCTCTCTCTCTCTCTCTCTCACTCTCCCGCACTACTTTCAAGCCAATATTGATTTCTCCCAAAACTTGGAGTCCATCCACTGGCATCGGGGAAACGATGAACAACGTGGGAAAGCATTTTGAGGCATTTTGAGGGAATGCAAGACAGCGTTTCGTTGCACGGAATGACAGGTGCTTTGGGCTGCAACCTCCCGCTGTGCTTCTGTAGGAATAGCCAGTGCTGACGGCATTTGCCCGTAGCCGTGTCTTCATGTTGTGTAGAACAGCACAGCAAGAGTGGGCGTTGAACAGGGAAGGTTTACTGGTAATTTTGTTGTTGTTGTTTTTTGTGGTGCGTCACACAAAGTGTAGTTATGGATTGTGGGGAAAAAAACAAACAGTGTTAGGTAGGCACTTAAGGTCTGACTAGCGCATTGGGCCAAATGCGTAGGTCAGACATCTGCTAAGTCGTAGCCACGAGACGCTTTTCTTCAATTCTCTCATCTTAGTTTGTTAATTCATTCATTCATCAGCTTAAAATCATGCGTAGTGTGATCTCAAAACTTAGTGGATGTGGTGTAGCGTATATGGACTAGTCCGCACGCAGTGACGCCTTCTTGATGAAACTGAAACTGAAACTGAAACTGTTGTATCTGTCTATGAGCTATAAAGGAATATGTGTGGTTAATTTATAGTTTGGATTATATCACTGTTTCAACATATCACAGAGAAACAATGCCTGCTTCTCTCTCTTATTTTGTTTTCAGAGACTCTGAATTCTGCTCTGCACTTACGATGTTGAAGTGACACTACTTTGAGGATAATCAATCAAAGTTACGTTACACACATGCTGCTAACCTAAGAGACGGCACCCCATGTTTCTGATTTCTCAGTGATATTGCCCACAAGTTGCTTACTCCCAGCAGCGTTACCACTGTTACTTGTACACAATCTCACCACCAAAAGAATACACAGAATGCCATCGTCTGATGAAGAACGGAGATATCCAGGTGAAGTGTATTGAGGGA
>JADBJO010001364.1:317500-322500 GCA_016801955.1 Conus betulinus | reverse complement strand
TATACCTAAATACTTGTATGCATTAACAACTGGCATATTAATATCACCATAAACCCCATCTTTCCCTTGCACCAAGATAGCCCCCCTTACGAAACACAATGATATTACTTTTTGACATATTAACTTTTAATTGAAGTGTACCAGCAGCACGTCGTAAATTATTCAACTGAGTCTGTAGACCAACAGGCGTTTCTGATATCAAAATAATATCATCAGCTAATAAGAGAATAAACAACTCTAAGCTATCAAGAGACAACAAGGCACCATGTCTACCATTATTAATAACTTCTATAGCTAGTTCATTTATAAACAAAGAAAATAAAACTGGACTACATGCATCTCCTTGTCTGACCCCAGCTGTACAGTTAATAAAATCTGTCAGTTTACCTCCACAACGGACTCTAGCTCTAACAACATTATACATGCTTTTAATACACCTATAGAGTTTTACCACATATACCATTTTTTGTGTAGTATTGGCCAAAGTATATTTCTATTGATTGAATCAAATGCCTTTTGGAAATCTATAAAAGCAACATATAGCTTACGATTACGAGAAAACTGCTTTTGGATAAGTGCCAACAAAGTAAACATGTGATCCACGGTCGAATAACCCTTTTTGAATCCTGCTTGCTGTTCCCCGTTTATATTATTCTCATCAATCCATTCTTGTATTCTCCTATTAATAATTATTCCAAATAGTTTACTGCTAATGTCACTAAGGGAATTCCTCTATAATTATTGGGATGTCCACATCTCCTTTTTTAAATATAGGCAAAATAATTGATTCACACCAATTATCAGGGTACAAGCCCTCATTAAATAACTTATTAAATAATTTATGAAAAATAGCACAGCACAGCCTGTGTTGCGTGTTTAAACAATTCTGCAATAAGACCATCTGGGCCAGCTGACTTGCCATTTTTTAGTTTTCTAATAGCTAAAGTAACCTCTTCCATGGATATTGGACGATTAAATGAACTATCTACATCAGCATCCACCACTTCTTCATTAACACTGTCACTAACATTCTGTTCTAACAAATTGTGGAAATGATGAAACCAAATATCGCTAGTTATCTTATTCTTTGGTTGTTTTCTTTTGAAAGATACTTTCCGAACAGTCTCCCAGAAGTCTTTTTGGCATTTAACTGAGGAAATCAACTTATCTATTAAGAACTTATTATACTCTTTCTCTTTTCTTTTTAACATTTTTTTGTATTCTCGCCTTGCGACACAATAAGTCACTCTATCTTGTGGATCATGAGTACGACAGCTAATTCTCAATAATTTTCTAGCTTCTAGTTTACTGATTCGACACTCTTCATCATACCAATCATCACATCTGTGATTTCTATTGACACGCATATGCTTCTTCATACACTTTGCACTTTCCTTTACACACTCATTAAACATATTCAAAGCTTCATTACGTCGGATTGTATCATATCTATGGCATTTTCAATTTTTTCTAACAACATCTACACTACATAATAGTTTCTTGAAATCGATTGGCACAATCATCATTCCATACAAATTTCTCTATAACATGATTTACTTGTTCATTATTGACAACATTTTCCTTTGGAAAAACAGCAATGAAAGAAACAGGCATGTGATCCGAGTCTATGCGGTCTAAAACTTGAAATTTACATGAGTCATATATCAAAGCAAGAAGATCGCTTGAAATAATAAAGTAATCATCAACACTGCAGCCAGAATCAGATATGTATGTATAGCGTCCTTCCAGGTCGCCATTACATACTCCATTAACAATACACAAATCCAAGGCAGTGCATAGATTTAGCATCAGCTTTCCGTAATTATTTAATGTACAGTCTTCAGAATTACGATTAATACTGAGAGAGTGACTATCACATTGTCTATCAAAAATTTTTTTTCCCGAAAAATCCTGAGAAATGTTGGATGTTCTGCTATTTCAAGTCTCCATTAATTATGACATACACATCGTTTCTTAACAAACATTCTATCAAACAATCTTCAAGTAAACTAATTCCATTTTCAACATCAAAAAAGGTGTAAAAAGGAGAATTTTCCGGATGAATGTAGCAACAAAAATACAAAACATCTTTGTCTGTTCCAAATAATTTTTTGTCAATTATAAATACACAAAAATTGGAATGGTTGACATCAATAGCGTTTACAAAAGGAGATAACTCTTTCCTAATCAAACAAACAATTCCACCTGATGCTCTCCCCTGTCTACTGAATTTGACAGCAGGTTTGCAAAACACATCATAGTCAGAAAAATAGATTATCAAACTTCCACTCATCAAGAAATGTTTCAACAAGACAGACAAAATCAAACTTAAAAAGAAATGAAAAGAAATCTGGATCGGCAAGTTTTGACTTTATACCATTAATATTCCATAACAAAAAAGAAAAGGGTTTGCTTTCATTATATGTACACTCTCTCTCTCCTTCCCTGCCTCGCTCTCCTCCTCAGCACGCACGGGATTTCCGCAACTGGCTCTGGCTGGTTACTGCAACTCACCCGGCAACTGTCAACACGAACATCGCTGTCCCTGCCTGTTGCTGTTGACGAGATTACCGGTGTTCTTGCTTTTTGGTGATCCCCTACATGTAATGTAGCATGAGGAAGAAAATCTGGCCGGCCAAACCCCTATCTATAATCCTTGAGCCCACCATGTCCATCAAGGAAATACGATCGTCCGTCAATCACTAGATGATCGTAAATCATAGTGGCTGGCTCTCTTCCCGTCTGCTCTTGCTTTTTTCAAGTGTGGTGAAAGACCACGCCTGATTTCCCTGATCCTGGACGAGAAATCTTCTCCCACAAAGACATTGCTGCCTTTCAGGTTTTTCTTTCCTTTCAGGATGTTAACTTTATCCTTGTAAAAGGTGCAGCAAGCAATGATGGGAGAGTCAGGTTTGGCACTGAGTCTGTGAATCCTGTCGAACTCTACCTTCTTAGTCATCTTTAGCTTATCAGTCAACATAGTACGTACTTTCCCTTCACAGTCATCGTTTGTCTCGTTCTGGTCCCTAGGTATGCCGTAAAAAATCAGATTATTACGTTTTGACCTCCCCTCTAGATCATCAGTCTTTCTTTCTTTCTAACTGCTCAACTTTACTCAGGAGATCAGCGTTAGCTTTGGCCAGATCTTCATTTTTTTTTTTTCAAGTCCGCCACCTCATCTCTCAAATTTTTCACATCAGACTGCAGGGCTGAACACTTTTCTCCAAGATCGTCAAACTTCTTATCAACATTATCAAACTTACAGTTCATGGTGGACAGTACGTTCTGCAGAACATCCATCAACTCTGCTCTTGATGGTTCTTCTTGAGGGGGGTCCCGCGCTGAGGAGGAAGAGGTGGTCGCCTGCGCCCGGTCTGCGGAAGCAGATCCTACCCCTGCTCCTGGTGTCGCGCGCCTGGTGCTGGTCAGCATGGCCTTCAGCGTCCCAGAGTTGTCCTTCTCAGAGGGGGTGCAGGGGGGCCAGGATGAGGTTCCACGTCCCCCGACCTCAGCAAAAGGGAGCCCGCCCCAAAACAGGTAGGAGAGGGGGTCAGTCCAAGAAAGACACCGTCTAACTTTTGTACGGGGTGTCAACATGGAGGCTCTCATGGCGGCTTTTCGAATGGCCCGTTTCCACATAAAATTAATGTAGACAGCAAGAAAGGTGCCACATGTCACTCTAAAATTCAGATGGCACGAGGGCATGGTACTAGTCCCAGTTGCTGGCAAAGTGACAGTACTGGACACTGAAGCAGGACGCCAAGGTAAACAAAAAAACAACGGAGCGCCGTGGATGTCGACTTGCTCAGTCAGTGTCACAATTCACACCCCCCGAGAGAGAGAGAGAGAGAGAGAGAGAGAGAGAGAGAGAGAGAGAGAGAGAGAGAGAGAGAGTCTGTGATGTATCCCCCAACAAGGTTTCAGTATTCCTTCCCATGGAGTAATGGCAGATGATGCATTACAAATTAGCAGCACAATACATTGTTGTTTATGTGTGAAATGAGCCAGGCTTTTCTTTGTAGTGCATTGCTTAAGAATGGGTCAGTCTCTTTCTTCTGGCTACACACATCATTCGAGCTAATATCGATTTCACCCAAAAGATTAAATGCAGCCACTGCCATCAGGGAAACGGGGAATGACGCTGGAATCAGTTAGAGGGAATGCACGAGATCACACGTGCAACGCGCAGAACCCTCCTGCTATACTAACCATGGACCAGCAGCTGCCGATGATGTTTGCCTGTGTTCCTGAAACTGTTTTGTGTTGAACAGCGTAGAAAGAGTAGTCACCGACCACAAAGTCCATTGCTGAGCTCCAAGTAGTTAAAGCTTATGGGTGTATAATTTTCACAATAATGAAATTAAAACAATAACACTGCCATGATGCTTAGCATAGGTTTGAAAAAACATGGATTCTGTTTTGTCTCATCCTTTTAGTGACAATGGTGTCAGCTTCACATGGCTGATTCCCAGTGATAGTTTACACATGTTTCTGATTTTACTGATAATACACTTACGTCATCGCCAATTCCCGGGGACATTTACTCTTATGCTGTTGGTGTTCACTGACATGAACATTATGCTGCAGATTCTCACTGATATTACTCTTATGTTGCTGCTTCTCACTGACATTATGTTCATGTTGCTGATTCTCACCAACATTGCCACTGTGCTGCTGATTTCTACTGGCACTAACCTTATGTTGCTATTCTTAAAGAGATTAACCTGGTGTTGATGATTGTCAGAAACATTACATCAGAGTTTTTGATCCTCGGTGACATTACTCTCATGTTGCTTGTTCTCATTGGCATTGTACTTTCATTTGCTGTTTCTCATGGAAGCTACTTTCATTTCCTGAATTCCAATGACAATTAGTTTCATTTGCTGATTCCCAGTCACATTACTCTCATTTTTTCTGATTCTCAGTCACATTACTGTCATTTGCTGATTCTCAGTCACATTACTCTCATTTGCTGATTCTCAGTCACATTACTGTCATTT
>JADBJO010001364.1:302500-312500 GCA_016801955.1 Conus betulinus | reverse complement strand
ATCTATGTATCTATCTGGGTATCTATGTATCTATCTATCTATCTATCTATCTATATCTTTCTGTCTGTCTCTCTGTCTACCCTACCTATCTATCTATCTATCTGCATGCTCTTTTCGTGTCAGTTTTTTCTTTAAATTTGTCAGAAAAGTAAAGAGCAATTTTCTGTCGTGAACTGTTGGCATCATGCACATTTTTGATTCTTTTACTGTCAGTTTCATTTCGTTTGTCGCAACAGTAAAGATCAACCTCTCTGATGCCTTATTGTTTGCTTTCCCCACGTTTGAACACCGTGTCCAGGTCGTCGTCCACACAAAGGATCTACAACAGGAAGGCCACAGACTCCAGTTACCAATCACAGAACGTTTCTTTGGTGAATGGTGAGAAATGTAACGGCAGACCATAACTTCAAGCAAGTCGCTGGCATCGCAATATTGTTTGGCTGTCAAACAGCACAAGCTGCACACCACAAATATTGCTCCAAGGGCGTGCCTAACGAGTCACGTATTTATAGACAGTTTTGAGAATTTCATTGTGTCATCTTTTCTTTCGTATGCCGATCAAGGTACACGCCTGGTGGTTGTAAGAAGACAGATGACAATGAAAGGAATGGGACTATTTGGGGGGAACCCCCTGGCGCAAAGACAGTGCACGGGTGAGTGGGAAGGCCTGCCATGCGATGTCAGATAAGAGGTAGCTCGTGTATTTCTATATTGTGAATAATGTCTTCGGGAGAAATGCCTAAAACACAAATGAAACGATTTGTGTGTGTGTGTGTGTGTGTGTGTGTGTGTGTGTGTGTGTGTGTGTGTGTGTGTGTGTGTGTGTGTGTGTGCGTGCGTGTGTGTGTGTGTGTGTGTGTGTGTGTGTGTGTGTGTGTGTGTGTGTGTGTGTGTGTGTGTGTGTGTGTGTTGTGTGTGTGTGGTGGGGGGGGGGGTGCACTGTTTATTTTTATCTGTTCAATATGCTTTTAGCTCACATTTATGCTAAATCTCAAAACGTTTACATTGATTATATAGTGATTTAGAGGGAATCCTATTTGTGCTGTGTGGTTCAGTAGTCAGTGGCCAATGGAACGCGCTCTAGCACATCACCGCAAGGACTTGATACAGACTGCAGGACAGGCCGCGATTCAGTTGTAAAAATAATGCATACAGCATGGCCATCATGAAGCCCTGTCACATGTCTGTGACGATTTCATTCAAACTGCAACTGGCAGGTCCTAAAAACATGCGTTATCAGAAAGTTTATTGAAGACAGATCTCGTCGTGCGTAAAATAAAAATGACGAGAATGTATTCCTATTTGTGTGGTCTTTTTTTTCCCTGTCTGTCATGTAATTTGCAACACTGATAGTGTCTGAGAAAAAAAAATCATTTTGAAATGACGAGAAGATGGATCTAGCTGTCCCAGAATAGCAAAAGTGTCGGAGAAACATCGATCCATAATGGCCACGTTTCCCGAAACGGGAAATTCTTGCAGACAGCAGAGATTCCAATGGAAATCGATGCACGCCCAGACTGCCTGATTTGAGGACAGACCGGAGATTGATTCTGATTCAGAAAAAATAGTTATCGAAAACTTTTAGAAAAACTGCGTATGCCGTTTAATTAGGTGAATTCTGTGGAATTGTCCCAGATTACTAGTAAAAATGCTTCTGACGAAGTTTCATTACAAAAGGAAAGTTGTGAGAAAAAAAAGTTACCTCAAAAGTGAACATGATAGCGAAAAGAGCGTGGTGGAGATGTACGCTGCGTCACACAGTAGATCAAGACAATGGTGCTAAAGGAGGCAGGTGGGGAGGGCGGTAATTTGAAGCAAAGACGAAAAATGTGCGGTGAAAAGATGAAGAACAGTGTGACCCGGAGTATCTCGGATCGCACAGTAATCCTACGCCTTGTGGGCTACCTCAGAGCGATATTTGGAGATGCATCTCATACACAGGTGTCGGTATCCTGGGTAATGTACATGGAAACATCCACTGCTAAACTCTTGGGGCCTGCTGTGGCAACAACTTTCTCTTACGAGTATTGGGATTCCACAAAGATAAGAGCACTTTGTTCAGCTCGGGATATACAGGTGGGGACACAGCTGGGGATATACTGTTCAGGATACACAGCTGGGGATATACTGTTCAGGACACACAGCTAGGGATATACTGTTCAGGATGCACAGCTGGGGATACACAGCTCGGGATTGGGATACACAGCTGGGGATACACAGCTCGGGATTGGGATACAACAGCTGGGGATACACAGCTCGAGATACAAAGCTCGGGATACACAGCTCAAGATACACAGCTCGGTATACACAACTTGGGATATACAGCTCGATATACATATCTCAGGACACACAGCTGGGGATACACAGCTCGAGATACACAGCTTGAGATACACAGCTGGGGATACTCAGCTGGGGATACACAACTCGAGATAAACATTTCGGGATACACAGTGTAAGATGCACAGTTCGGGATACACAGTGTAAGATGCACAGTTCGGGATACACAGTGTAAGATGCACAGTTCGGGATACACAGCTCGGGATAAACAGCTCGGGATACACAGCTCGAAATACACTGCTCGGGATACACAGCTGGGATACGCAGCTCGAGATAAACATTTCGGGATACACAATTTAAGATGTACAGTTCGGGATACACAGCTGGGGATACACAGCTCGAGATAAACATTTCGGGATACACAATTTCAGATGTACAGTTCGGGATACACAGCTGGGGATACACAGCTCGAGATAAACATTTCGGGATACACAATTTCAGATGCACGGTTCGGGATACACAGCTTGGGATTCACAGCTCGGGATACACAGCTCAAGACAGACAGCCCGGAATACACAGTTTGGGATACTCACCTGGGGATACACAGCTGGAGATACACAGCTGGGGATACACAGCTCGGGATACACAGCTCGGGATACACCCCCATGGTGGAAAGGAGTAAAACGTTTTGCAACGTTACTGTAGCCGCCATGGAAGCTTGACTGGAACCTTATTTGATACACTTGAAGAACAATACAATCTGCACTAGTCAGAAGATCACAGAAAGTGAACAGTTGTGCAGACCTCATGTCGTTTAGGAAGTCTGAAGCCCGTCAACTTATTACATTAGTCAGTCTGGAACTTGGTCCCCACCTGCACAGTACACAAACACCGAGAGAATGGCGGTACTTCCCGTTGATAATTTTCATGTCAGTGCAACCTTTAATGCAGCAAGCATTGGGTTCTGCCTGAACGCGCTGTTATTGTTGCTTTACAACCCCTTGCGTGTGTCTGTACGCATGATTTTGATTCTTGACCCCAAACGTTTTGTTGCCCTCCCTCAGGGCCAATGTCTCCTTCCGTTTCTTGACAACTGTTGCTTTGAGATCTTTTATCAAAATCACTGGATATGAACTGCCACTCGATGCTTTTTTCTTGGCAACCTGAGCTTTCTGGCACCAGTTGTTCATTTGAGACCGAGTGCTGTTTCTCTGAAAAGGGCAGAGAGAGAGAGAGAGAGAGAGAGAGAGAGAGAGAGAGAGAGAGAGAGAGAGAGAGAGAGAGGGGGGGGGGGGGGGGGGGGGGGGGGGGAGGCAGGGGTTACGTGAGATGGATAAGTCTGATATTCAGTTTTGATTCCAATTTTTTTTTCCTTGACGTAAACAGTTACTTTATTTGACAGAATATTTACATAAACAAGCAGAGGCACAATTGATAGTACCGGGAGACCTATTTCTTTGCACGAAACGAATACTAGGCAGTCACTACGCTGAATGCTCCGTCGGTTGGCTTCAGCTGCCCCAGACCAATGTTGACTTGTCCGAGCCACTTTTGTCATTCTCTACAATCCACACAGTTTGCATCTATCGGGGTGTTTGCCGCTCCACTCCATCCCCATCATTAAAAAGAAAGTAATCTTTTCCTCTTTGGTATAGTTGCTAGTAGATCGCCATTATAAACACGTTCACAGAGAGAGAGAGAGAGAGAGAAAAGAGAGAGAGAGAGAGAGAGAGAGAGAGAGAGAGAGAGAGAGAGAGAGAGAGAGAGAGAGAGAGATAGAGAGAGAGAGGATTCATACAGTGGAAAGTGAAGACGTCACTACATCAATCTCCAGCTTTACCATCAACAGTTCCGTCAGTGTTTCTACATCTATTCTGTGCCCAATAAGTGATTGTTCGTTCTTCGTTTTCGTTGTCTTCAATGTTGTTTGTCTTAACTGAAGAAGGCCAAAGAGGTCGAAACGCATCGTGTTTTGTCCAGTAATTTATTTGTCTCTTTCGTTCGTTCGGCGCACAGCATTTTTTTGTTTTCTTTCAGTTCCCCCCCCCCCCCCCCCCCCCCCCCTTCAGTTTCATTTTTTTTTCCGTCAGAAGTCTTCTTAATTTTTCCGTCAACAGTCTCCTCAGTTATTTTTCCGTCACCAGCCTTCTTAATTTTACCCGTCCAATGTCTCCTCGGTTATTTTTGTCCGTGAAGAGTTTCTTCAGTTATTTTACTGTGAGCTGTCTCCTCAGTTAGGTTTTGTCAACAACCTCCCTCACTATGTTTCCATCAATAATCTCCTCACTTATTTCTGTCAACAGTCTCCTCAGTTGTTTTCCCGTCGTTAGTTTTCTCAGCTATTTTTACTGTCAACAGCTTTCTGGGTAATTTTTTTTTCCGTGAAAAGTCTGCCCTGCTATTTTACCGTGAGCTGTCTCCTCAGTTATGTATCCGTCATTCATTTTTTCTGTCAACAGTCTTCTCAGATATTTCACTGCCAACAGTCTCCTGAGATATTTTACCGTCACAGTCTCCTGAGTTATTTTACAGTCAACAGTCTCCTGAGTTATTTTACTGTCAACAGTCTCCTGAGTTATTTTACTGTCAACAGTCTTCTCAGATATTTTACTGTCAACAGTCACCTGAGTTATTTAACTGTCAACAGTCTCCTGAGTTATTTAACTGTCAACAGTCTTCTCAGATATTTTACTGTCAACAGTCACCGGAGTTATTTTACTGTCAACAGTCTCCTGAGTTATTTAACTGTCAACACTCTCCTCAGTTATTTTTCCATCAACAGTCTCCTTCTCCTTGCTCATTTTTCCATCAACAGTCTCTCAGTTATTTTTCCGTCAACAGTCTCCTTAGGTATTCCTTTCTGTCATCAGTTTCAAAACGGAGTGGCTGAGGGTGGGAAAATGAAGCAACATTTAGAAAGAAAGGGGGTTAGTTACTGCCAAGGACACAGACAAACAAACAAAGTACAGGACAAAGCACTTCTCATGTACTTTGTTTGTTTGTCTCTGTCCTTGGCGGTAACCAATCCCCTCTCCTGTCCTCAGTTTCCTCCGTTGATCTTCCATCATCAATCACCTCAATTATTCTTAAGTCATCAATCTCCTCAGTTATTTTCAATCAACATTCTCTCTGGCATTCCTGCCAATGACACCCGCCAGTTTATTGACTCTAAATTTGTCTATCAACGCTCTTCACATTTTCTGTCAATAGTCTCCTTTGTTTCGCCAACATCAGTCTATCTACGTCTTTTTTTTCTTAAGTACAATAATATTTATCCTCAATACGTTTTAATTAACACATTCTCAAGCTCCAGAATATTCTCCAACATTCAGGCAACACTCTCCAACGTGTTCCCCGTTCGCCCTCACCGTGCCTTCAATGCAGTAATCACTGCTTCCATTCAATAAATAACCCCCCCCACCCTCACCCCCACCGCCATCCTCCTCTTGTTTCCTGTGTGCAGTTATCGCAGTCACCACGGCTTTAATTCAATCAACACTCCCCGCATCCCTTCCGTTCCATCAGTCCTCTAGCGTGGCCCATCAATCAACGCTCTTCCCCGCCCCGCAATTCATTCATCATCCCTCCACTACACCCCCACCCCAACCTCACCCCTCCCACTCCTCATCACGTCTTACCGTCCACCAGGAGACGTTGAGGTGTCAGGGAAGCACTCTTGACCAATATGGTCACCCAGACAGACGACAAGATTTTTTTGTGTGTGTGTGTGTGTGTGTGTTGTGATCATTCAATCTGCACCAGAAGAGGAGAGTCTGGCCACATGATGCTATGTCCCGCTGACTCGGAACAGCCTAAGAAATGGTATTGCACCGCGACCCCCATCTCATCCTGTTTCCCTCTCCCCCCCCCCCCCCCCTACCTCCTCCACCCTTGTTTTCCAAGCTGCTATCGATTCCTGGAGAGAGGAAGTCCCCTCGCTGTCACCGGAGAAGTCTTTTGAAGCGGTCTGGCAGAGGGTGAAAAGAAATGTGAGCAGAAGGCGGTGTGCCCAGCCCGCAGATCCCTGGGAGCCTTGCCTCTGGGACTCTGTGGATTGGCTGTGGCGTGTTGCAGATCACTGGGGCGTGATGGCTGGGGACGCCTTGGGGGGAAAGGGGCAGAGAGAAGGAGGGGGGGGGGGGGGGAGAGGGGGGGAAGCCGACCTCTGTAATTGAGGCGCACGTCACGGGGGTGTCACGCTGTTCTTTTCATGTTCCAGAAAAGCCTGGTCAGGACGCCTATTGATTTTTCTACGGCGGCATTCAAAGACCTGGTAATTGTGCCCAATCGCGCCCGCACGCAAGCATGCGCTCACACACTGATGTACAGGCACATATGCGTATAGCTACACAGACAAACAGTTAGACAGACAGACAGACAGACAGACAGACAGACAGACACACACACACACACACACACACACACACACACACACACACACACACACCATATTTTTCCACTCTCTCTCTCTCTCTCTCTCTCTCCTCTCTCTCTCTCTCTCTCTCTCTCTCTCTCTCTCTCTCTCTCTCTGTCAATACGCAAAAGATTTATAATGCACTCATGCACTGCATGTGTGCGAGCCAGCGTGCAGCTCAAATATCATTTGTATTTTCATTAGAGAGGGGGGATGGGGTGAAGTGGAAAAATCGATTTTATTCTTCTTTTTTCTATTTTTTGTTTGACTTTCCATTTTTTCAGTTATCCTTTTTTATGGAGTGTGGGGGTGTAGGGTGTGGGCGGGTGTGGGGGGGGTCATAATGTTAACGTAGATATAAATCTCTCTCTGTCTCTCTCTCTCTCTCTCTCTCTCTCTCTCTCTCTCTCTCTCTCTCGCTTGCTCGCTCGCTCACTCACTCTCACTCACTCGCTCTCGCTCTCTCTCTCTCTCTCTCTCCTTCCCGGAAAGTCTGAATAAAATCAGACTGATATAATGCAAACTGTGTAGTCATAAAACCAGCGGGATCTTAGCAGTGCAATAGAGCCTCCCAAATTTCCACCCTTCCGTCAGCCGTAACAAACCAAACATCAACATTCCGTCAGCCGTAACAGACCAAACGATCAACATTCCGTCAGCCGTAACAGACCAAACGATCAACATTGTGGAATGGCCATCCACCGAGAGATTGCCTGTACTGCAAACCACGCCCAGATCTTCAAGTCAATGGTCTAAAATCGGTTTAGGGAGAAACGAAAGTAAATCAGTCTACTAACGGGATCAATTAATCCTCTGCCGAACTTTCCTGCTAACTACTGGCATCTAGTAAGTGAAAAAGTAAGAAACGTTATTACACATTTGCTCCATATCATTTGGAACTTCCTAACACAGATTTCTTTAGGACCCCACTTCTAGACGTGAGTAATCAGTACAGCTTGTGCCAAACAGTAACTTAACCAAGGCGTATAAGCGCCTGTTTGAATTTAATAATTACTCAAACTTCCAAATTATGAAGTCAACAAAAGTATGCCTGCAGTGTATGGTGACCACAGTATTACTCGTGTTATTTTAGAAACCGTTGTAAAATAAACCGCGAGTTCAAAAGAACAACATAAAGTTATCGTTAACTAAGGTCGATGAGAGTGTAGATGAGAGTGTCTTTAACAGTGAATCTGTTAGTTGTTGAATCTCTCTCTCTCTCTCTCTCTCTCTCTCCTCTCTCTCTCTCTCTCTCTCTCTCTCTCTCTCTCTCTCTCTCTCTCTCTCTCTCTCTCTCTCTCTCTCTCATTTAAGGTTATCATTGTGAGTGGTTTATGAATACATTTTTGACTTTAATGTTTACTTCTTTTCCTCACTACTATTTTTGTCTCCATTTGTCATGACTGTTGAACATGTTTGCTTTTATGTGTATGTGTATTTGCGTTTTTGTATATGTGTATAGATGCCTAGATGCCTATGTACACATGTATATGTATGCATACCCCCCCCCTCCCCCCTCTTCTGTTTGGAATTGCAAATTTAATTGTGTCCACCTGAACACACCCATACGCACTGACTCGTTGTGGTGCAAATTTTAACATTTACAGTAAGTTTCAAAACGGAGTAACTGAGGGTGGAAAATGAAGCAAAATTTCGAAAGAGAGGGGGTTAGTTACCACCATGGACATAGACAAAGTACAGGACAAGTGTCTTGTCCTGTGCTTTGTTTGTCTATGTCCGTTGCGGTAATTTACTGTAAAGATGTGTGTGATTTGAAATTAGAAATCAGTTTATTTTTTATCAGAGAAAGAAAGAAAGAAAGAAGAAAAAAAAAAAAAAAAAAAAAAAAGTAAATCATGTTATTTGTTCACAACTGAACCAACCTCAACTGTTTTTTTTTCTAAACGAGTTTCTCTAAACGCCTGTTAAAGGGCAAAACACAAGACACTTGACGGATAGACATGTGTACAATCAATAGGCTGGTTCAGTGACTGGGGTGTCCAAACACAACATAATAGCAAACACGGACAATATTCAAACAACATAGTCCCTGATCTAAGTCGTTTCTATGCACATCATATGTAGTACCTGTTCTGCGTGTTTTTCTCGCCAACAGATTTTGAACCAAACTCCGGTTTGGTTAATGCTAAGCCAACAGACAGCTGTACCCATGCTAACACATGCACGAAAGAACTGCAAGGACTTTTGGTCCAAAACCATCTGACACAGGGTGGGAGGAAATGGGAGGTAAGTAACGGGAGAGCGAGGGAAGGGGGAGTATCTTCACTCCTTTCAAGTGCAACTACCCCAATAGTCGGTGAATGATCGGTAGCCAGTCGTCTGGGCGCTGACCTCCTGGAAGTTGCGTCCAGTTAATTCCCAGCGCCCTTCCTGGCAGGACCGGAACAAGCAGCCATCGGGGATTCTTTCCCACCTCGTCTGTCTTGTCGGGGTTTCCTTCGTCTGATTGTTGTTCTTGGTCTTGTTCCTCGTTTATTCTTTCTTCTTCTGTGCGTTTCGTGCTGTGACTTTGGCTTTTTTACTGCCCACTCCTGTCCTCTGATAAGACCTCAAGTCGACCCTACACCAGACATAACAAGGTGAGAGACTTTGAGCCATTCCCAGGACTTTGATCGGCGATTCCGATCGTATTTCCGCTTGACCCGATTCTCAGTCCCAGAGACATATCTCTGTCATATTTACTCTGCCAGTTAAGAGCTGAGAGCCTCGCATAAAAATGCTAGCATCCTATTGACGCTTGTGGCCTATGGACAAACGTATTCAAGTACACACTCAAAAAAAAACGAGCAGGCAAAGAACTTGGCATACACACACACACACACACACACACACACACACACACACACACACACACACACACACAAACAAACACAACAAACACATACAAATTAGTAGTGGCACAGACAATGCGCAGGTCAGACATCTGCAGAGCTGAATCCTTGAGGCACTCATTTTTAGCCTTCTAACTTTAGTCATTAATTCCTTTATCCATCGTCTGAAACACCTGCGCACCTGTAATGCCAGAGAGAAGAAATGTGTGCAGACAGAAGTTATGTGCAATAGTATAGAAAGTAAATTTGTGCAGACAATAATAGTACAGATCTGAAATGTGTGAAGTCAGCAGCGGCAAAGCTGTGTGCAGTAAAAGAGAAAGAACATTAACAATTTTGTGCAGACAGCACTGATGGGAGCTGCATGTGAAAGAAAAGCTAGAACATATGTGCAGAGAGCAATGGACAGAAGCTATGTGCAATGGTAGAGGCAGAAACTGTATGGAGACGCAGTGAC
>JADBJO010001364.1:265000-297500 GCA_016801955.1 Conus betulinus | reverse complement strand
CGCGCGCGCTCGTACTCACATATGACATTCTTACTAAACAAATAACATACATGTGCATTTCAAGTACAAAAACACTTCGTAACAGTCAAGTACATACATAAGGCAAAGAGGGTGGTGGTGGTTGGTGGTGGATTTATGGTGGAGTATGCAAGTACTGGCGCATAAGATGGTTGAATTAATTGTGTTTGAAGGTTGATATGCATTGGCGTTGTTTGGTTTCCATTCAGGGAGCGAGTTCCATTGACGCGAACCTGAATATGTTAAACTGGATTTGAATAAGTCAATTATTGAGAATCTGTGAACTAATGTTGAGGGTGCCTTCCCAGACACAATCTTGTGCATTATGATCCCTTTGTTGTATTCTAATCTCAGACGTAAGGGGAGAACTTGAATCTTTTTTATAGTCCGAGTCCAGAAGACTACTGCTTTTTTTAGGAGGACTGATTTGAGTGCTCGCTTGTGTAGGCTTAACAATGGTTTGAGGGTGTTAGCGCTAGCACAGTCCCATAGAGTAGATTCATAGTCTATGTATGATTGAATATGAGACTGGAAAAAGAGCTTGCGTGAATGCAGGTCGAGGAAATGTTTTGATTTTGGAGAGTTGATAAATTTTTCTGTGAAACTTTTTTTGCATTGTGAGGTTATGTGAGCTTGCCAGCTCATATTATTATTGTTATTCCTAGCACTTTGAGGTATTTAACCTGTTCAACGGGTTCATTTTTAAGATGTACAGGAGGAAACTTAATAGTGAGATTTTGTCTTTTTTGCCTGGTTGTGATGAGCTTGGATTTAGGTTTTTTTTTTAGGGTGAAGCGACATGTGATTTAGTTCAGTCCATTTGACGAGGTCATTCGCACTTTCTTGTAAGGTTTATGCAAGAACAGTAACATCAGAATGATTTGTATGTATTGTTGTATCATCAGCAAAGAGTTCACAGGTGGATGTGATATGGAGAGGTAAATCATTGATGTAAATTGTGAACAGTAAGGGACCCAGGATAGAGCCTTGTGGGACGCCATAGGAAGTGTTTGAAATGAAGAGTAAGTTGTATTAATTTTACACATTGTTGTCTATTTGTGAGATATGAGTGAAAAATCGTAAGAATTTTTGTGGATAAGCCATACAATTTTAATTTTCTAAGAAGAAGGTTATGGTCTATTACATCAAATGCTTTTTTGAAATCAATGAATAGGACACCACAATATCTGTTTGTTTAATGTTTTAATGCTAGAGAGAGAGAGAGAGAGAGAGAGAGAGAGAGAGAGAGAGAGAGAGAGAGAGAGAGAGAGAGAGAGAGAGAGAAAGAAAGAAAGAAGAGATTAAAAAAAAATCATGCTATTTTGTTTACTACCAAGATGACCTCAACGGTTATATTTCTAAAGAAGTTTTGCTAAAAGCCTGTCTGAGAGCAAAACACAAAACAATTGATAAACAAGCAATGTGCAATTGAGCTGGTTCAGAGGCCACACATATTCTGAGCACAACATTACAACAAATAAAGACAGTATTTGAATGACATACTTTCTGATTTAGGTAGTTTCTGTGCACGTACATGATCTGTGTGTTTTTTCTTGCTCCCAGGCTTTAAGCAGACATGTGCGCAAAAGACCGCAAGAACTTTCAGACGAAAACCATCTGAAAAAGGGAGAGGAGAAAACGTTAGGGCAGTAACGGGAAAGCGAGGGAAGGGAGGTGTCTTCACTCGTTTCAAGTGTACCTACACCAAAAATAGTCGGTGAATGATCGGTAGCCAGTCGTCTGGGCGCTGACCTCTGAAAGTTGCGTCCAGTTAATTCCCAGCGCCCTTCCTGGCAGGACCGGAACAAGGAGCCACCGGGGATTCTTTCCCGCCTCGTCTGTCTTGTCGGGGTTTCCTTCGTCCGGTTGTCTTTGTTGTTCTTGTTCTTGTTCCTCATTCATTCTCACTTCCTCTGTGCGTTTCTTGTTGTGACTTTGTCTCTTTTTCAACTCGCTCTTGTCTACTGAAACAACCTTACATTGATCTCCCACCAGCCATAACAAAGTTAAAGACTGTAAGACATTCCCGAGGGGTGGGGTGGGGTGGGGGGGGTGGGGGGGACCGTCGCCATTCTGATCGTATTTCCACTTGGCCCCATTTCCAGTGCCAGACATATGTTTCTCATTCTTCGTCTGCCTGTCTATAGCTGAGAACAGGTTAGGAAAAATCAAGTGCGGCACACAGAAATGCTGGCACACCACCACTGATGGGTGTGATGTGTGGATTTACGCACCCAACACATAGCCAAGAACGTGCAGGGAACACACAGTGGATACACGCGCAAACACACGCACATACAATTTAATACACAGAAAATGACCAGGTCAGATATCTGCTAATCTGTGTCATATCCCTGAGACCCTCAGTTTAAACCCTCTTCATTTTAGTCATCAATTTCTTATCTACTGGCTGTAAATCCTGCGCGCTTGTAATACCAAAGAGAAGAATTGTGTGCAGACAGTCATGATGACAGAGAAAAAGAAAAATGTTCGCAGACAGTAGTAGCAAAGACATATGCAATGGTAGAGATAGAAAATGCGTTCAGACATCAATGACAGAAGCTGTGTGTAAACGAAAAACTATAACATACGTGCAGACAACAGTGACGGAAGATACGTACAACAGTGGAGACAGCAAGCATGTGCCAATAGCAGGGACAGACCTACTTGCCACAGGAGAGACAAACTGTGTGGAGACACAGTGACAGAAGTTGTATATAAGTAAGAATTAAAAGGTGTACATATAAAAGTAAGAAAAGCTGTGTGCAGTAGTAAAGAAAATGAGTACTGACAGTGGAGGACTCGGTTTCACAGTAGTAAAAAGTCATTGGTGACTGCAATAGTAAAGACAATGAGTACTGACAGTGGGGGACTTTCACAGTAAAAAGTCATTCCACAGTAAAAAGTCATTGGTGCTGCAATAGTAAAGACAATGAGTACTGACAGCAGGGGACTGTTTCACAGTAAAAAAGTCATTTCACAGTAAAAAGTCATTGGTGACTGCAATAGTAAAGACAATGAGTACTGACAGCAGGGGACTGTTTCACAGTAAAAACAGTCATTTCACAGTAAAAAGTCATTGGGTGACTGCAATAGTAAAGACAATGAGTACTGACAGTGGGGGACTGTTTCACATTAAAAAGTCATTTCACAGGAAAAAGTCATTGGTGACTGCAATAGTAAAGACAATGAGTACTGACAGTGGGGGACTGTTTCACAGTAAAAAGTCATTTCACAGTAAAAAGTCATTGGTGACTGCAATAGTAAAGACAATGAGTACTGACAGCGGGAGACTCTGTTTCACAGTAAAAAAAGTCATTTCACAGGAAAAAGTCATTGGTGACTGCAATAGTAAAGACAATGAGTGCCGACAGCAGGAAATTCTGTTTCACAGTAAAAGGTCATGCTGACTCTGAGCTCCAGTGACAGGTTACAGGTGACCTCTCTGGGCCACTGGTCTTTATGCCTTTGGTATATCCCTTTATATCTCTAGCTCTGTCTGTCTGTATCTCAATCTGTCTGTCTGTCTCTGTCGTCTGTCTGTCTGTCTGTCTGTCTGTCTGTCTGTCTGTCTCCTCTCTCTCTCTCTGTCTCTCTCGTCTCTCTCTCTCTCTCTCTCTCTCTCTACACGTTCTCTCTCTCCTGTCTGTCTGTTTGTTGCTTGCCTGGGACCACTGCCATCCTGTCTCTGCTGCCTGTCTGTCTGTCTGCCCTTCCACTCTCTCTCTGTCTCTGTGTCTCCACCTCTCTCTCTCTCTCTCTCTCCCTCCCTCCCTTCCACTCTCTCTCTCTCTCTCTCTCTCCTCTCTCTCTCTCTATCTCTCCTCTCCTCTCTGCTCCTCTCTTTCACTCTCTCTCCTAACCTGCCCTCCGTTTTCATTGTCTATCTCATCCCATCTCTCGTTTCATGACACTGGGATCCTGACCACCTTTGAACTGACTGCAGATGTGGGTAATTGGGGCAGAAGCCCTCCCTCCCCTCTGCCCCCTCCCCATCCCCTTCTCCTTCCAATAGAGAGAGCAAGGTGTTGGTTGGTGTGGCAGGGAGATGGAAAGTCAGGGTAGAGAGCCAGGTGCAGTAGGAGTTGTCCACAGAGCTTGAGGTCTAATTCTGTCTGCACACGACTTACGCTGGTAATCCCCCACTGGTCGTGACTCTATCTCACACGACTTACACGGGTAATCCACCTGGTCATGATGGATGATGGTCCAGGAAATCCTTCCCATCACTTCTCTCTCTCTCTCTCTCTCTCTCTCTCACCTCGTATTCTCTCTCTCTCTCCTCTCTCTCACTCACTCTCAAACTCTCTCTCACTCTCTCTCTCCTAAACTCTTCTGACCTGAACTTGTCTCCGTCTCATTGCTCTATCCTCTCTCGTCTCTCTCTCCTCACCTGCCCTTCCTCTCTCACACACACACCACACACACACACACCCTACTGAAACTGTTAGAGCAAACTCTTTTCTGTCTTTTGTCTGTCGTCTTCTGTTGTTCTCCTCTCCTCTCTCTCTGGCCCCTATCTCTCCTGTCTCCATCGCTCTCTTTCACATAACTCTCTCATTCTCTATCTCTCTCTCTCACTCTCTCTGACAAACACGGTAATCCATCTTCCTTGATCTAGCTGTCAATCCTTCCCATCACTTCTCTCACTTCTCTGACTCTCCATCTTCTCTACATGTTTGACTGCTCTCGTACGCTGTACATCTCATTTTGTCACACTTTACGGTAAAGTTGTTATCAGAACTCTGTCTCGTATTTTCTCTGTCCCTTCTGTCTCCACAGTCCTACTCATTCTCCCCCTCTGTGTGTCTCTCTGCACCCTTCCTCTGTCTCTGCTCCTCATCTGACTCTCTCTCTGATTAGCCACCTCTCCTGCTCTCCCTCCTCTCTCTCCTCTCTCCCTCTCCCTTCTCTCTCCTCTCAAATCTCTCCAAACGTTGACAAAATGTTCATTTGTCCTTTGTTTTGTACTTTTGTACATTTTTTGCATTGTATACGTGTAACATAATATATGTGTAAATGAATGTATATGCACATACACAGTACATACACCCGTGCATATGTGTGGTTGTAGTAGTTTTTTGCCCCTTCTGTTTGAAATTGCAAGTTTAACAGTTTACTTGTTGCTCTGCCTTTAGCACATATATCACTAAAACTATGGAACACACCATATGCACTATTCTGTTGCTGTTAAAATCTTGATGTTTACTGTAAAGTTGTATCGCAGGTAAAATTGGAGATAAATTCATTTAATACCTAGGAAAGGTATAAAGAAAGAAGAAGGAAAGAATGAATGAAATGAAATGAAGAAAAGAAGAGGGACAAATAGGAAAAAAATAAAGGAAGAAAGAAAGAAAGAAACATAGTGTAGGTAAATCACGTTATTGTGGTTTACAACCTAGCCAACCCTCAACAGTTCTATTTATACACGATTTTGGCCAATGGGTGTGGCCTTTGTCTGTCAGTCTGTCTGCCTGTCTGTCTGTCTGTCTGTGGCCTATGGACATACGCATCCACACACATACCCAAAAAACATGTGACGAACACGTGCATACACAATCAAGCACACACATACAGTTTTATTAGTGGCACAGACAATGCGCAGGTCAGACATCTGCTGATCTGTTTCCTTGAGATCCTCGTCTTCAACCTTCTCATTTTAGTTTCAAAACAAAGTGACTGTGGGCGGAAAATGAAGCATAATCTAGAAAGAAAAGGGGTTAGGTACAACCACAGATACCGACAAATAAATTACAAGGCAAAACGAAGTGCATTTCGACCTCTTCGGTCTTCTTCAGGCAAAAACAAACAACAGCTACGGCAGACATTTTGCGCCGAATATGAGAAAATAAGTGGTTTCTCGTTGTTCTTCGTTTTCACTGTCCTAACTGTTTAACTGTTTGTTTTTTGCCTGAAGAATACCCCAAGAGGCTGAAGTGCATTGTGTTTTGTCCTGTAATTCAATTGTCTGTATCTGTGGCAGCAGCTAACCCCCTTTCTTTCCAAACCCTTCTCATTTTAGTCATTGATGCCTTTATCTACTGTCTGTAAATTCTGTGCACTACTAATTCCAGAGACAAGACACGTGTGCAGTCAGCACCGACACATTTTATGTGCAGTAGGTTAGAAAATAAATTTGTGCAGACAACAATAGAACAGACAGTGGCAAAGCTTTGTGCAACAGAAGAGAAAGAACACTTGTGCAGAGAGCATTGACAGAAGAAGCTGAGTGCAATAGTACAGCCAGGAAATATGCGTAGACACAGTCACACAGAGGTTATGTTTAATAGTAAGGATATAAAATGTGTGAAAATAGCAGTAACAAAACCTCCATGCAATAGCAAAGAAAACGAAAACTGACAGCAGTGAAAAAAAGGCATGGTGATCTCTCAGTTCCGGTGACAGTCCCAATGGGCCATTGGTTGTCTGCATGTCTTTATGCCTTTAGTATATCCCTCTATCAGTGATCACAAATCCTGTGACATTTCTTAAATTCCCTTGTCGCCTGCGCTCGTGCGGCACGTGACTTAATGGATTGCAGGTGACGTGGCTGATTCCTCTTGCCCTTCATCACCAATCTCTACACACCAGCCTGAGGCCACGTCAGGGTTTTAGTTCTGATTAAATGATACCTCATCCTTTCTCTGTCTCTCTCTCTCTCTCTCTCTCTCTCGTCCTCTCTCTGTCTGTCTGTCTCTCTATCCGCTCTGTGCATCTCCGTCTTTTTTCTCTCTGTTTGTCTTCTCTCTCTCCGTTCTCTGTTTGTCTCTCTCCGTCTTCTTCTTCTCTTCCTTCTTTCTTCTTCTTTCTTTCTTCTTCTTCTCTTCTTTTCTTCTATGTTCCAGTCTCTATCTAGCTGTCCTTCTATCTGTCCTGTCTCTCGTTTAATCGTTCCTCCCTTTTCCCTATATATCCCCCTCCCGTCTCTCATTTCATGTAACATGTAAAACGAATATAAAAAGCGAATTGGGGTTAAACTGCATTGATTCTATTGCATCATACCAACGCCTCTGACCCTGACACTGGGGTCCTGATCACCTTTGAACTTAGCTGCAGATGTGGGTGACTGGAGCAGAAGACCCCCTCCCCCACCACCACCCCCTTCTCCAACAATTTGGAGAGCAAAGTGTGGCAGGCAGCAGGAGGATTGGAGAGACAGGATGGAGAGCTCAGTGCAGCAGGGATGTTCACAGAGCTGATGTCTATTCCTGTCTGGGATGGAGAGCTCAGTGCAGCAGGAATGTTCACAGAGCTGATGTCTATTCCTGTCTGATGGAGAGTCAGGATGGAGAGCTCAGTGCAGCAGGGATTTCACAGAGCTGATGTCTTTTCCTGTCTGATGGAGAGTCAGGATGGAGAGCTCAGTGCAGCAGGAATGTTCACAGAGCTGATGTCTATTCCTGTCTGATGGAGAGCTCAGTGCAGCAGGGATGCTCACAGAGCTGATGTCTATTCCTGTCTGATGGAGAGTCAGGATGGAGAGCTCAGTGCAGCAGGGATGTTCACAGAGCTGATGTCTATTCCTCCTGTCTGATGGAGAGCTCAGTGCAGCAGGGATGTCTCACAGAGCTGATGTCTATTCTTGTCTGATGAAGAGTCAGGATGGAGAGCTCAGTGCAGCAGGGACGTCAACAGAGCTGATGTATATTCCTATCTGATGGAGAGTCAGGATGGAGAGCTCAGTGCAGCAGCAGTGAATGTTCACAGAGCTGATGTCTATTCTGTCTGCGCACGACTTACCCTGGTAATCCTACATTGGTCGTGATGGATGGTGATCAGGAAATCCTTCCATCGCCTCTCTCTCTATATCTCTGTCTCTGTCTCTCTCTCTGTCTATCTCTCTCCCTCACCCCCCCCCCTTTACTCTCTCTCTCTTTTTTTCTGTCTGTCTGTCTGTCTGTCTGTCTGTCCTGTCTCTCTCTCTCTCTCCTCTCTCTCCTCTCTCTCTCTCTCTCTCTCTCTCTCTCTCTCTCTCTCTCTCTCTCTGTTCTTCTCTATCGACGTTTGTCTTGATTTGTGTAAATGTTTTGCAACTCATGTATTTCATTTATTTATTTTAACGTATATGTGCATATTTGTGTATCTGTATGTACATTGCATGTATGTGTGTGTATGCGTGCGTGCGCGTGCGCGCGCGCGTGCGTGCGTGCGTGCGTGCGTGCGTGCGTGCGTGCGTGCGTGCGTGTGTGTGTGTGTGTGTGTGTGTGTGTGTGTGTGTGTGTGTGTGTGTTTATATTTGAAATGGCAACTTTAACAGTCCACTGCTGTTACCTGTACCACAATTGTAGCTAGAAACATTTGAACACCCCACATTCTGTTAAAATATTGGCGTTCACTGTAAGGGGGTATCTGAAAATTAGAAATAAATTCATTTATTAAAGAAAGAAAGAAAGAAAGAAAGAAAGAAAAGAAACAGAAAAGAAGAAAAGAGAAAGAAAGAAAGAAGAAAGAAAGAAAGAAAGAAAAAAAAAAAAAAGAAAGAAAGGAGGAAACTCAGAGAGAAAGAAAGGAAGGAAGAAGAAAGAAAGAAAGAAACTAAGAAAGAAGGAAGGAAAGGTAAATCATGTTATTTTGTTTTCAACCTAGCCAGCCTCAGCAGTTCTATTTCTACATGAGTTTTTGTCAAATACCTGTTAGAGCACAAAATGCATTGCAGTTCATGAATGAAAATAGTGTGCAGTTGAGCTGAAGAAGAGACTGGGTAGTCTAAGCACAACATTGTGGCAAACAAAAGCAGTGTTCAAACAACACAGTGTCTGATGTAGGTTCTTTCTTGTGCAAAATACACATAGTACCTGTTCTGTATGTTTCTCATGCTGACAGCCTTCGGGTCAAGTTCCTATTTGATCAACGCTACCACCAGCAGACAGCTGTACATACGCCAACACATGCACAAAAGAACTGCAAAGACATTTAGACCGAAACCATCTGACACAGAGAAGAAGGAATGGGAGGGGTATGACGGGAGGGCGAAGGAGGTGTCTTCGCTCGTTTCGAGTGCGCCTACCCCAAAATAGCTGGTGAGTGATCAGCAGACGGCGGTCTGGGCGCTGATCTCCTGAAAGTTGTGTCCAGTCAATTCCTGGCAGGACTGGAACAAAGAGCTATCGGGGTCTGTTTTCCACCTCATCTGTCTTGTCAGGTTTTCTTCTTTTGTTTGATGGTCTGTGTTGTTCTTGGTTTTGTTCCGTGTTTATTCTCACTTCTATGTGTTTCTTGCTAGTATGGACTCAAAAACATGCGGGCAAAACACGCGCATACACTCCAGTTTCATAGTGGCACAGGCAATGCGCAGGTCAGACATCTGCTGAGACCCTCATCTTTAACCTTGTGGTTTTTAGTCATTGATTCCTTTATCGACTGGCTACTTATCACCTGGCTACTGCACATTTCTAATACCAGAGACAAGAAATGTGTGCAGACAGCAGTGACAGAAATTATGTGCAATAGTTTTAGAAAGTAAATTTGTGCAGACAGTAATAGTACAGTCATGAAGTGTGCAGGGGCAATCAGTGAAGAAGCTGCGTAAAGCTGCAATAGTAGAAGCTGCGTGCAATAGTAGAAGCTGCGTGCAATAGTAGAGAAAGAAACGTTTTTTGCAGACATTATGACTGAAGCTACATGTGAAAACGAAGAATGTGCAGACAGCAGTGGCATAAGCTGTGTGCGATAGTAGAGGCAGAAAATATGTGTAGAGGCAGTGATGGAAGTCATGTTTAATAAAGTAAAGACCGAAAATGTGAGCAAACAGCAGTACCAGAAGACGTGTGGCAATAGCAAAGAAAACAGTGCTAATAGCAGTAAACTCCATTGTGGAGTAAAAAGTCATGATGATCTCTGAGTTCCAGTGACAGGTCAAGGTGACCTCTCTGGTCCCACTGGTGGCCTGCGTGTCTCTGTGCCTTTTAGTATAATCTGGGGATAAAAAATCCTGTGACATTTCTGGGATTTCTCCCCTGGCCAGCACACGTGCACCTCGTGAACTATGGATGGCAGGTGAAACGTGACTACTATTCTTGCTTCCTTCCCTCTTGCCCTTTATCACCAATCTTTACCGCAGCCCGCAACCCAGGCTGGAGGGCATATCAGGGTTTTTTCAAATTAAATGATACGTTTTCCCGCCCCCCTTAAACCCATTACCGCCCCCCCTTACCCCCCCCGTCTCTCTCTCCCTACGTCCTCCCCCCCCCACTCTCCTCTCCTCTCCTCCACTCTCTCTCATCTCTCTCTCTCACACACACACACATCTCTCTCCACACACACACACACACACACACACACACCCAACACACACACAATTCACCTCTTCTTCTTTTCTTCTTCTTCTTCTCTTCTTCTTCTTCTTCTTCTTCTTCTTCAGTCCTTTCATCACTCCCTCCCTTTCGGTCTCTCTGTCCGTTCTGTCTGTCTGTCTCTCTGTAGTTTAGCTGTTTGCTGTCTGTCCGCCATATGGATCTTGTAACAACCAAGTGCATGAAAGTTTTTCTTTTAGGGGTTATGTCATGGCGTTTTCCCTACCATGGGGCTTTGGGTTTGTTTGAATAAAATCTCTCTCTCTCTCTCCTCTCTCGTCTCTCTCCTCTCTCTCTCTCGACTCTCTCTCTCTCATCTCGTCTCTCCTCTCTCTCTAATGTTTTGATGGAATTGTCGTATCATATTCCTCTGAGGAAGATCTGAGGTCGAAATATTTGGCTTTTTTATGACTCTGTTGTTTTTAATCTCTCATTTTATGTGCGTTTTTATATAATACTATATAATATATTCTCTCTCCTCCTCAATCCTCAATCCCCTCGTTTCCTCTCTCTCCCTGGACCAAATGGCCACTCTCTCTCTCACAGTCTCAACAGGAACACCAATCCCGGTTTACAGTCTAACCTCTCTCACTCCTCTCTCATCTTTCTCCGGTCCAGTCTACGCTAAGTCCCGTTGTCACCAATACACCGCTGTACAGTCCTAACGCAAGTCACTCGATGTTCACCATAACCCGGGGTACTCCTAACTCTAAGTCACACGTTGTCACAATACACCGGTACGTGCTAACGCTTAAGGTCAACTTGTCACCAATACCACCGGGTACATTGCTAAGGACCACCAATACAACCGTCTGACCAACTCTCAAGTCAATTTGTTGTCAAGTATTTTTGATGACTTCTGTTGTTTTTTTATCTTCATTTTATGTGCAGACCTTGTCATATATATATAATATATATACTATATACATATCAATATTAAAAAAATTACACAATTGATTTGTTTCCCTTTAATGTGGACAAATGCACTTGTGCACACAGTACATAGGTGTTACACAGTACAGGACACAGTCCCCCAATACACCGGGTACAGTGCTAACGCTAAGTCACAACGTTGTCACCACGACAAGGCCGGGTAACAGTGCTAACGCTAAGTTCCAACCGTTGTCAACCAATTACACCGGGTACAGTGCTAACGAGCTACGTCACACCCATGTCACCAATCAAAAACACCGGGTCCCTTGCTAAACAGCTAAGGTCCACACGTTGTCAACCATACACCGGGTACAGTGCTAACAAAGCTAAGTCAGGACTGTCACCAATACACCGGGTACATTGCTAATGACACAGGTACACAAACACACCACTACAAACCGGTTACACTACCAACACGGCTAAGTCAGATTTTTGTCACCCAATAAACCACTGCTTTTTTTTTTGACACAAAAAACCAGGAAATAACACAAAACACCAATACAAACACCGGGTACACTGCTGACGCCTAAGTCAAAGACCTTGTCAACCAATAGATACACACCGGGTACAATTGCTAAGGACACACACCAAGGTACAAAAACGCGTGTTACCGACCAACGTTAAAGTCAGATGTTGTCACCATCGTACACCTGCTTTTTTGACACATCAGCGACACCCGTACATAGGTGTTATACACTGACTTTAAGGACACACCAATACACCGGGGTACAAACAACTGCTAAACGGAGCTAATTCGAAGAAACCTGGATTCTTTGATGGTGTAAGTATAATATCCATGGTACGAGTGTAAGGGGGTGGGGGAGAGAGAGAGAGAGAGAGAGATCGAGAGAGGAGAGAGAGAGAGAGAGAGAGAAGGAGAGAGTGAGAGAGAGACGGCGCACATACTAATCAGAAGTTGTAGATTCAAGAAGGATCAAACTTTTCCTCCTGGTTTCCCCCCCTTCATGTTTTTATCTATCTTAAAAAAAACAAAAAACAAAAACAACAAACAAAAAAAACCGCCCAACAACCTGTGTGTGTGTGTGTGTGTGTGTGTGTGTGTGTGTGTGTGTGTGTGTGTGTGTGTGTGTGGATGTGTGAGTGTGAGTGGTTGTGCTTGTGTGTGTGTGTGTGTGTGGTGTGGTGTGTGTGTGAGAGAGAGAAGAGAGAGAGAGGAGAGAGTGAGATGAGAGAGAGGAGAGAGGAAGAGAAGAGAGAGATGAGCGAGAGAAGGAGAAGGAGAGAGAGATCTGCTGTGCCAACCCTCAGTGGTTGTGAGCAGGCCCACGCAGAGAGCGAGTCAGAAGATCCCATCCGCAACATCCACATCGCCACAACCCGACCGCCGCAGACCGTCACCTCCTAAGCAGGAGCCCAAAGGGCAACTCCGCAGGGAACACACACTTGCACTGCTTGCGGAGTCAACTTTACTTCGGTGGGTGTTCAGAGAGCGTCAGTTTCTTATCACATACTGGCAGGACAGCCACCGTGTGGGCCCCGCAGCTGCAACAGAGCAAGAATTGGCAGTCCACAGGTCTAGTAGTGCCCAACGCAGTCTGAGCAGTTCGCCGGCACGTAGGGCGACAAACCACGTCCAGGGGGTCAAGCGACAACAAAACGGCAAGGAGTAGAACACACTGCACTGATTGCCGAGGTGAAACTTCGGTGGTGTTCAGGGACTCTGTTCTGATCCGACATACGCAGGACGCCACCTATTAATGCCCCCATCAGAAGCCCCTAAGCACTGACTGTGTACAATAATTGTTTAGTGTCGAGGAGCCGGGCGTGACGTGAGCTGTCCCCTCCGGAGGGGCGCCACCACGTCCATCAAGGCGACAAGACAGCCTAATGGACTTCCGATGGAATCAAAACCAAGGCCAAGACGTGGAGATGGTATTTGAAAATTCTGAGGTCACCATGACAGCAGGGCCTGAAGGGCCACTGCAAGGATACATACTTTCCTCATGCTAATCAATGAGAATTGAGGGATGATTAAAGATGAATGCTGTGGATTTCCACACCGGCCTGAGACTGCATGACATGGGCTGCATTATACCGTGACCTTTCATAATAACTCCTCCTGGCGGACCAAAAACCAGGCCCCGACAGATACACACCACTGCAGTGACCTGCCTGTCTGCTCAGAAGTTTGAGCAACACGCTCAGAGACAGCATCCATTTAGTGTGATGAAAACTCGACTGTGTGGTCCCAGTCTTTCCACCTGAGCCGGTAGCAAACTCACAAACAACTGGGTGGGGAAGCCGGTCCGAGGGAGAAAAAAACATCCCACATCGTTTCGATATGGGAATTGAAACCCACCCCCCTCCTAGACCTCCTAGGCCGGAGTTTAGTTTGTATCCGCGAACGAAAAACGCTAATCAAACTTGGCCACGCCAACGGGATTGTGAAGATTTTCGCTGAAATATGAAGTGAGAGACTGCATTGAAATTGAACCCTGATTTGTTGTCTACCCCTTTCAATACTACCACAAGGCACTGACACTGCGAGCCCCACCTCAGGTGATCACAGTGCCAGAGACTTATTTTCTAGCTGTGCTTCAAATGCCATGTTCCAGACCAAATGACATTGGTGTAATCAAATAAAAAAACCCAGAATTATGGGCTGAAACAATGTCGCGCGCATGTCGAAGCGACCCGACTGAAAGAGAAAATGTAAATTACTACAGGAAAAAACAAAAATCATTACCAATATTCAAAGGAGTGGCCTCTCTCTAGAATTTCTGATAGGAGTCCAAAAAAACAGAAGTAAAAAAAAAAAAAAAAAAAAAAAAAAAAAAATAGAAGAAAAACATTTACGTTGTGAGCGTCTAAGCGTACTCTGCTCCTGGCCACCTATGCAATCAGGCTAATGGTTTGTAATACGAACATCTCACATGTTAGTTATTCGTTTCCCGTTGCTATGTGGGGGACTACTCGTCGCCCCAAGTCGAATTTGTACCATCGAAACCAAGGAACGACATAAAACGTGTCTATTTTGTAGAGGCAGCGAGTATACTGAACATCGAGAACCTATATAGAAACCTACACAATGGCTTTTAGGCTTGTGTAAAATCAGGAAAGAGCGAAAACAGCCAGAAATAGAACAAGCGTCAAGGGCAGGCGAAGGTTGATCATGGGAGGGGGGAGAGGGGGGGAGAGAATAGGAGAGATGGGGATGATGGAAACAGAAAGCAGGAAGTTGAAGAAGAAGAGAGTGATGCAGGGACCGAGGGGGAGGGAGGGGGGGGGGGGGGGGGGGGGGGGGGGGGCATGGACAGACGGTACGGCCAGAAAAACAGAACTGAATGGGGGCGTAACAAATCCCACATTTTTCAAGCTAATGATATTGAAAACCAGTAACAAGTAGGGAATATTGGGGTGGGGGATGGGGAGGGGGAACGGACGAGGGGGGGGGGTTAATGGTGGAGGGGGAGAGAGAGAGGGGGAGAGGAGGGAGAGAGGAGGGAGAGAGGTGGGGGGGGGGGAGGGAGGGGGGGTGGGGGGGGGGGACCCAGAGAGGGGGGGACGAGGGGAGAGAGAGAGAGGGATGGGAGGGGAGAGAGGAGAGAGGGAGAGAGAGGGGAGGAGAAGGGGAGCGAGGACAGGAGAGAGAGGGCGGCAGAGAGAGGGTGAGAGAATCGGAACAGAGAGACCATCCCCCACATTTTTCAAGCTAATGATATTGAAAACCAGTAACAGGAGAGAGAGATTGAAAGAACAGGAAACTTAGAGGAGAGAGAGAGAGAGAGAGAGAAACGAGAGAGAGAGAGAGAGAGAGAGATAGAGAGAGAGGGTGGGGGGGGAGGCAGAGGCGGGCGGAGGAGGACGGACGACGAGGAGAGAGAGAGAGAGAGAGGCGAGAGAGAGAGTCAGAGAGGCGAGGAGAGAGGGAGGAAGCAGAGAGAGAGAGCTGGCAGATGGATAAGGAGGTGGGGAGGAGAGAGAGAGAGGAGGCGGATGAGTGAGAGAGAGAGAGGAGAGAGAGAGGAGATGAGAGAGAGAGCTGAGAGAGAGAGAGAGAGAGAGAGAGAATAAGAAGAAATGCAGAAGAAGAGGCGAAGGCTTCAAAGGAGATCAAGTGGGAAGAGGAGGGATAATGGATGAGGGGAGAGGGAGACTTGGGAGAGGGGAAGGCACAGGGAATGCAGGTTGTGGGTTGAGTGGGTAGTGGGAGGGTAGCATGACGCTGACACTGACAGGGTCAGAATCAGAATTTCAAACCCTGACCAGGTAACACTGACCACATGATCCCAGGTATTACAATCTGACACACAATGACCCCCAGGTTATCACAAGACTCCCATCCCCAGGATAGGAGTACACTGACCCCATCACAAATGGAGCCCAGGTCATTACACACTGATCCCCATCACAATGACCCAGGTATTACAATGAACCATCACAATGACCAAGTATCACACTGTACCCCATCACAATGATCCCAGGTATTACAGTATACGACTCCCATCACAATGACCCAGGTATTACACTGACCCCATCACAATGACCCAGGTATTACACTGAAACCCATCACAATGACCCAGGTATTTCATTGACCCCATCACAATGACCCAGGTATCACACTGAACCCATCACAATTGACCCAGGTATCACACTGACCCATCACAATGACCCAGGTATTACACTGACCCCAACAGTGACCCAGGATATCCACTGAACGATCAATGATCGGGTATCACACTGACCCCCCCATCATCACAATGATGCAGGTATTCACATCCAGGATGACCCCCATCACAATGACCCAGGTATTACACTGACCCATCACAATGACCCAGGTATTACATTGACCCCATCACAATGACCCAGGTTATAACATTGACCCCATCACAATGATTCCAGGTATTACACCCTGACCCCATCACAATGATCCCAGGTATTACACTGACCCCATCACAATGACCCAGGTATTACACTGAACCCCCATCACAATGATTCCAGGTATTACACTGACCCCATCACAATGATCCCAGGGTATTACACTGACTTTTTTTTTTTTTTTTTTTTTTTTTTTTTTTTCACCCACCACAATGGGGGCAGGTATTTCAGGGACCCCACATTGACATGGACCCATCACATGACCCATGTATTTACAGGTGACCCATCACAAGATCCAGGTATTAACTGACCCCATCACAATGGACCCAGGTTAGACATGACCCACCACCAATGACCATATTATCACTGGACCCATCACAATGATCCCAGGTATTACACTGACCCCATCACAATGGATCCAGGTATCATGGACCCCAAGGGATCACAATGTTACCAGGTATTACACTGAAACCCATCACAATGATCCCAGGTATTTGCATTGCCCCCATCACAATAATGATCCCAAGTATTACACTGACCACCCAAATCACAATGATCCAGGTATTGCATTGCCCCCAGCAAGATGACCCAGGTATTACACTGACCCCATCACAATGATCCAGGTATTGCAGACCCATTACAAGGACCCAAGTATTACACTGACCCCATCACAATGACCTCCAGGTATCACACTGACCCCCCATCACAATGCGGCCCAGGTATTACACTGACCCCATACGAGACAACTTATCCCAGGTATTACCACAACTGATCCCCAATCACAGTGAACCCAGAGCCAGGTATACAGCTGAACCCATCACAATGACCCAGGTATTACACTGACCCCCATCACATGATGAGCCAGGATTATTACACTTGAGACCCCATCACAATGACCCAGGTATTTGCATTGAAGCCCATCACAAGAGATCCCAGGTAGTACAAACTGAACCCCATCACAATGACCCAGGTATTACATTACCCCATCACACCATGACCCAGGGTAATTACATTGAACCCATCGCCACAACATGACCCAGGAGGTGGTAGTACAACTTGACCCCATCACAATTATCCAGGTATCACATTGGCCCATCACAATGACCCAGGTATTACACTGACAGGGTCACAATGACCCCACATCCCCCATCACAATGACCCAGGTATTACATTGACCCCACCACAATGACCCAGGTATCACAATGACCCCTTCACAATGACCCAGGTATTACACTGAACCCAGCACAACTGACCCAGGTATACATTGACACACCATCAAATGACCCAGGTATCACAATGAACCCATCACAATGACCCAGGTATTACACTGACCCCATATCACAATGAACCCAGGTATTACACTGACCCCATCACAATGATCCATTAATACACTGACCCCATCACAATGACCCAGGTATTACACTGACCCCATCACAATGATCCCAGGTATTACACTGACCCCATCACAATGACCCCAGGTATTACACTGACCCATCACAATGACCCAGGTATTACACTGAACCCATCACAATGACCCGGTATTACACTGACCCCATCACAATGACCCAGGTATTACACTGACCCATCACAATGACCCAGGTATTACACTGACCCCATCACAATGACCCAGGTATTTACACTGACCCATCACAATGATTCCAGGTATTACACTGACCCCATCACAATCACAATGATGACCCCAGGTATTACACTGACCCATCACAATGATCCAGGTATTACATTGACCCCATCACAATGATCCCAGGTATTACACTGACCCATCACAATGATGAGCAGGTATTACACTGACCCCTCACAATGACCCAGGTATTCCACACTTGACCCCATCACAATGATTGACCCAGGTAGTATTACACTGAACCCCATCACAATGATCCAGGTATTACACTGACCCCATCACAATGACCCAGGTATTACACTGACCCATCACAATGATCCAGGTGCACCCCCATCACAATGACCCAGGTATTACACTGACCCCATCACAATGATCCAGGTATTACAACTGGACCCCATCACAATGACCCAGGTTTGCGGTGACCCCCCAATCCACCCCATCACACTGATCCAGGTATTACACTGACCCCATCACAATGATCCAGGTATTACACTGACCCCATCACAATGACCCAGGTTATTACCCTGAACCCATCACAATGATCCCAGGTATTGCATTGACCCCATCACAATGACCCAGGTATTACACTGACCCCATCACATGACACCAGGTATTGCATTGCCCCCATCACAATGATCAAGGTAGTACACTGACCCATCACAATGACCCAGGTATCACATTGACCCCATCACAATGACCCAGGTATACACTGACCCCATCACAACCCAGGTATCACATGAACCCCATCACAATGACCCAGGTATACACCCCCCATCACAATGATCCAGGTATTACATGACCCCCCATCACAATGACCCAGGTATTACACTGACCCCATCACAATGACCCAGGTATTACATTGACCCATCACAATGACCCAGGTATCGCATATGACCCCATCACAATGACCCAGGTAGTACACCACCCCATCACAATCACAATGCAGGTATTCACATTGAACCCATCACAATGACCCAGGTATTACACATGACCCATCACAATGACCCAGGTATTGAACCCAGAACCCCACCACAATGACCCAGGTATCACACTGAAACCCATCACAATGACCCAGGTATTACACTGAACCCATCACAATGACCCAGGTATTACATTGAACCCACCACAAGACCCAGGTATCGCATGAACCCATCACAATGACCCAGGTATTACACTGAACCCATCACAATGACCCAGGTATTACATTGACCCCATCACAATGACCCAGGTATCCAATTGACCCATCACAATTGACCCAGGTATTACAATGAAAACCCATCACAAGTGACCCAGGTATACATTGACCCCTCACAATTTGACCCAGGTATCGCACCTTCCCATCACAAGGACCCAGGTATCACACTGACCCATCACAATTACCCAGGTATTACACATGACCCCATCACAATGACCCAGGTATTACACTGACCCCATCACAATGACCCAGGTATCACACTGACCCATCACAATGACCCATCACCCCATCACAATGACCCAAGTATTACCTGACCCCCATCACAACCCCAGGTACCCAGGTATTCACACACTGAAGCCCCATCACAAGTCCCACGTATTACACTGAACCCATCACAGAGTCCACGTTTCCAACCTAGATTATGCGTTGTACCCTGTGCGTGATATGATAATGATGACATGTTATTATTATGATCTATTCTAGGACCATTACTCATCTTGAACTGTCCCCTGCGTGTGTGGGTGTGTGTGTGTGTGTGTGGTGTGTGTGTGTGTGTGTGTGTGTGTGTGCGTGCGTGCGTGCGTGCGTGCGTGCGGCGTGCGTGCGTGCGTGCGTGTGTGCGTGCGTGCGTGTGTGCGTGTGCGTGTGTCTTTTATATAATATTCACATCTCCCTTCATTAGGGGCCAAAGCCCCATCAATGAATAAACCATCAAAATCTATCTCTCCTCTCTCCCTACACCTTCTCTCTCTCTCTCTCTCTCTCTCTCTCTCTCTCTCTCTCTCTCTCTCTCTCTCTCTCTCTCTCTCTCTCTCTCTCTATTTCCTCCCTTTTCCGTATCTGTAACATTCCATTTTGTGTAATATCTAAAATGAATATAGAAATAAATTTGGATTTAAACTGCATTGATTCTATTACGTCATATCAACCCTCTCACAAACAGTGACTCTAGGATCCTGACTACCTTTGAACCTGGCTACAGATGCGGGTGATTGGAGCAGAAGCGCACACCCACCCAACCCTCACCCCCCATCCCCTCCCCCTCCACCACCACCCCTTCTCCTGCCAATGGGGAGAGCAAGGTGTGGCGGTGGGGAAAGAAAGGACAGAAAGGAGAGCTCGGTGTAGCAGGGATGCTCACAGAGCTGATGTCTATTCCTGTCTGATGGAGAGCTCAGTGCAGCAGGGATGTCCACAGAGCTGATGTCTATTCCTGTCTGATGGAGAGTCAGGATGGAGAGCTCAGTGCAGCAGGGATGTCCACAGAGCTGATGTCTATTCTGTCTGATGGAGAGTCAGGATGGAGAGCTCAGTGCAGCAGGGATGTCCACAGAGCTGATGTCTATTCCTGTCTGATGGAGAGTCAGGATGGAGAGCTCAGTGCAGCAGGGATGTTCACAGTGGCTTGATATACAATGTTGTTGTAGAGGCATTTTTTGTTTAGAGGGCATTGTTCTTTCTTGGTACAGTTGCAAGATTTCCTTTCATCACCCTCGTTTTTCTCTGTGCTGTTTTTCGTTTTGTTGGTTGGTTGAATCGATGATGTTTTTTGAGATTCGGCATACATGAGTATAATAATTTAATGTTACTTTTGTTGAATATTGTGAATAGTTTGTGCTCTTTTGGGAAAGATGATGTCAGAATTTTAAAGAATTCTTTCCCTACTTTTGTCTTGACTCTTCCATCGTATGGAGGATTGTACCATATGATTTTCCTTTTCCTGTTCTTCTTGTGTTTATTCGTGTCATTGTCTGGGTCGTATCGTGATTCATAGTTTTGTGTATAACGCTTCCTGGTATTCAGCTGCAGCGTTGTTGAATACTTTTTCATTGCATGACAAATTAGATAGTCTCTTGTTTATGCCTCTAGGTATTGTTTTCAGTATGGAAGGTGGGTGGTTACTTTTGATATTTACATAAACAGGTGTGTCATTTGTTTTTTTTTTGTATGGTTTATATGTGTGTGTGGTTGAGGTCTAACGTTAATTCTAAATAATTCACTATCTTTTTATTTGCTTCTATGGTGATTTTTAGGTTTTGGTTGTGGAAAATTTTTGCACAATTTCTTTTTCTTATTTTCAATATTTCTAGGGTTGTCATTCAGTGCAGCAAGGCCGTCATCTCTGTACAGTCCAATTTGTTTTTCCAAGTTTTTTTTTTATGAATGTTAGATAACATAAATAGTCCGACAAGTTGGGTTATTCAAGAAGTTGGGTTTATGATCTTTGAGTGCTGTAAAAGCCTCTCTTGCTGCTGTTGTCTCTACTCTATCACTTAAGTCCATTGGTGTACAAGCTCCTTTTCTTTTTTTTCTGATATGGTCATATGTAGTTTTGCCATTTTTATAAAATTTTTGAAATGTTTTTATAGAGGAGTTTGTGAGTACTCTTTAGATTCCATTTTGTAGAAATTGCTAGTTTTATCTGCTTTCACTTTTTTTTGTGTTGTAATTTTGAATTTGTTTTATTTCGTTTTGTAACGATGTTTGGAATTCGTTATTTTTTTTTTTTAAATTCTATGTTAGCTATCATTCTTTTCAGTTTATCCTCAAATGTCTTCATTTCCTCAATGGCTGGTGGCGCTCGCCATGTTTTGAAGTCGTATGTATTTTTATCTTCTTTCTTGGCATTGGGGTTTAGAGAAGAAAAATGCTGTCCATCTCATGTTTTTGATTAACTTCTCTGAAAACCAATTTAAAACTAGATATGCAAACCACAAACAGTCATTCAACAAAGAAAGATACAAAAACCAAACAGAATTGAGTAAATAGATTTAGAAGCTTAAAGATAAAAAAAAAAAACTAGACTACAATATATCCTGGAAAAAAATTATAAAAATATGAGTACCATATAATAATATTTAAAAAAGATGCAACTCATGTTTAACAGAAAAACATAATACTATGCAAACCACAACTAGCAACCCTAAACACTAGGATAGAAATGGTTAACAATTGCAGGCACAAGTGGAAATATAAAACCTGTTTTAAACTGTTGTGTCGCTCCTTGCTTGGTTGAGCACTTTTAGCACTCTGAGTGGCCTTTAATCACACACACACACACACACACACACACACACACACACACACACACACACACACACACACACACACACATATATATATATATATATATATATATATATATATATATATATATATATATATATATATATATATATATATATATATATATATATATGCAATACCACTTTCCGGGTCACTGAGGAGAAAACAACAACCAGGTTTCGAAATACTGGTATCTGACCAGGAGTTACATGTTAGTGAGTTTTCTCCCTATTGGAGACTGTCTCCCCCTTGGAGACTATAAGCTTGCTGAAGGCTCATTTTGAGAAGCATTTATTATTCCCCATTCACCCACTCAAGCACGTACTGTTAGTCAGGCGGAATTGTCTGCCACTGCAGATATGAATGCTTATATCTCCCCCTATTTCTTGAATCTAAGACATAAAAGCAAGCTTTGTGTATAAGTGAATATTTCTTGCAGTCATCGCAACACCTAGCTGCTCTGTAAGTTGCTGGAACGGTGCTGGTGCTTATCCTTGGAATTATTAGTTATTATGATTATAATATGTTAGAAATATGTTATATATATATATTATATATATATATATATATATATATATATATATATATATATATATATAGATAGATAGATAGATAGATAGATAGATAGATAGATAGAGATAGACTGGATTTACTAGTTTCTGGTAATTCAGTCCCTTGAAGATTCATTCCAAGAACTGGCCCTCAACACTTGTGTCTTAAGAGGTTATCTTTTATTTTTTTTTTACTTTTCACAAGAAAATGTAGCTTGTTTTGCTCTCTTCATGATTTTCTTTTGCTTCGTAGGGTGGCACGCCTTGGTGGTTATTCTGAAAACTCAACAAACATACTATGGTGTTGAACACCAGCCTCTTTCTGGAGTAGCATTCTCCTTAACCCTGAAAAGGCAGAGAAGTCAATTTCCGAGGTCACTGAGGACCAGGAGTTATGATCAGGAGTTATGATATGGTGACCGGTATCTGACCAGGAGTTATGATATGTTAGTGGCTACTCCCCCCCCCCCCCCCCCCCCCCCCCCCCCCCCCCCCCCCCCCATTTTTTTTTTGAAAATTTTCTGCTCCTTTCAGACTATAAGCTTATTGAAAGCTCATTTTGAAAAGCGTTATTTTTCCCCATTCACCAACTCAAGCACTGTTAGTTAGGCATAATTATCTACCACTGCAGATATGAATGCTTATTTCCCCCTATTTTTCTTCAATCTAAGACATAAGAGCAAGCTCTGTTTATAATTGTGTATATATATATGTATATGTGTGTGTGTGTGAGTCGGTACAACCATGAGTAAATCTGACAATAAATTGGGTTCAGTCAGTGTGTGTGTGTGTGTGTTGACGACATATCTGGGTGAAGCTGAGCATTTAAATAAAAAAAATCAGTAATGGTCACAGTCCCGGAAGTATTCATCTGGGGTGATAATATAGATTTTGAAATAAGTATGCAGTGATTCGACAATGAATGAATTGTTTTGTTCATTCATTTACCTGTGTATCTAAGTATTCTATGCACCTATCTCTCTCTCTCTCTCTATCTAATTAACTGTGCTGTTGTTGTCTTCAATTTAACGTCTATCCACATAGCGATATTAGACGGTTTATCATCATCTATCTATCTCATCATGTGTCTAACTACCTTTTTATCTGTGTCTGCATGTCTGTCTGTGTACATATCAATCGATCTTGCCTATCTGTCTGAGTACCTACCTCTCACTCTATCGATCGATCTATCAAGACCGAGAGAGACATATTGGGATAGGAGTTAAGACACTGAAATAAAAGGGCTTTGAGAGAGAGAGAGAGAGAGAGAGAGAGAGAGAGAGAGAGAGAGGGACTGTGCGCAGGGCTGTGTGAAAAAAAAAATGGAGGAGAGAAGAGGAGACAGGAGTGGCAAAAGGGGTAGTGGGTAAGCGTGGAATGTTTCACAAAACTCAATAATGGGATCATCGATTTTTCATAACGCGGGAGAAAGTTTTGCAGATGGCCTCAGGACCAAATTATTTCCCCTTTTTTTTCCCCTTCCCTACCACCCACCACTACCCCCACCCCTTCCCCCTACCGGCTCGAGCTTGTAGCAGTGCCGTGATATTTTTTCTTTTTTTCATCTGGTTCAGTACCAGGACCCCCCCCCCCCCCCCCCCCCCCCCCCCCCCCCTACACGGCATTGCGACATGCAACCCGCAATGTCTTGATATTGCATGTTTGATGGAGGATGGGAAGGGAAGGGGGGGGGGGGGGGGGGATCAACACGAGAGGGATTTTTCTGGGCTCGGGAGAGGAAGTGATCTCTCATGCATTCCGGGACATACTATGCGATGGAGTTATTTAAAAAAAAAAAAAAAAAAAACTTTGAAAATATTGTATCAGCTTACTCGAGGGAGTTGGCGCATATTTGAATAGAGTGACAATGATGTTTGAAGAGTTTGTGTAAACTGTGTATCCAGACCTTGTGAATTATTCTGTCTTTCATCAGGTATCATGGTGCTGTTCGTTTTCCTACTATCGATCACTGCCCTGGCACCATTCACTATCCTGTCATCATCCATTGTCCTAGTACCATCTATAACCCTGGCACTGGCATTCCAAACACACCATCCTCCATTTTGAAATCAGCCATTACTTTGGAATCACATACTATCCTTACCTACGCCGCTAGTCTGATATCACACCCATGATCTTGAAACCATTCACCCAGTTGACTTCATCCATTCACCCAGTTGATTTCATCCATTCACCCACTTGACTTCATCCACTACCCTGACTTCACTCGTTATCCTGGCATCATCTTCCACCCCAGCAAAATCTATTCTCCTGACACTTTCCATTTCTTGTTATTATCCACCATGTTGAAAGAATCTGATATTCTGATACATTAAAATACACTGACGTCATTTGTTATCCTGCGTCACCTACTCTCTTGACACCACCCATTATCGTTACATAATCCGGTATCCTGGCGTTTGCTCTCCATGTCTCTGCAATGTAATTATATGTGGTCCGCCATGTTTCCCTCAAATAAATTCCTCTCGTCTGTCATGTTTCTGTGAATGCAAACGTGTGTCACGTGTCACTGTACTGAATATTGCCCCTCATGTGTGTCTGTAGTGAATATTCTCCCTCACGTGTATCCGTACTGAATATTGTCCCTCACGTGTCTCTGTACTGAATATTGTCCCTCACGTGTCTCTGTACTGAATATTATCCCTCAGGTGTTTCTGTACTGAATATTGTCCCTGAATATTGTACTGAATATTGTCCCTCACGTGTCTCTGTACTGAATATTGTCCCTCACGTGTCTCTGTACTGAATATTATCCCTCACGGTGTTTCTGTACTGAATATTGTCCCTCACGTGTCTCTGTACTGAATATTGTCCCCTCACGTGTCTCTGTACTGAATATATCCCCTCACGTGTCTCTGTACTGAATATTGTCCCTCACGTGTCTCTGTACTGAATATTGTCCCTCACGTGTCTCTGTACTGAATATTATCCCTCACGTGTCTCTGTACTGAATATTGTCCCTCACGTGTCTCTGTACTGAATATTGTCCCTCACGCGTCTCTGTACTGAATATTATCCCTCACGTGTCTGTGTACTGAATTCTCTGTCCCTTGTCCCTCACGTGTCTCTGTACTGAATATTGTCCCTCACGTGTCTCTGTACTGAATATTGTCCCTCACGTGTCTCTGTACTGAATATTGTCCCTCACGTGTCTCTGTACTGAATATTGTCCCTCACGTGTCTCTGTACTGAACATTGTCCCTCACGTGTCTCTGTACTGAATATTGCCCATCACGTGTTTCTGTATTGAATATTGTCCCTCACGTGTTTCTGTACAGAATATTGCCCTTTGTCCCTCACGCATCTCTATACTGACCCCCCCCCGCCCTATACCCCCCCCCCCCCCCCCCCCCCCCCCCCCCCCCCCCTTTGTCCCTTGCGTGTGTCTGTAAGAAAAGATTATTGTCCCTCGCGTGTCTCAGCGATGAACTCCCCTTGTCTCCTCACGTGCCGGTGTGCACTGAATTGCTGGTGTCCTTCACATGCCATGGCAATACGATGCTGCGGACCATCCAGTGTCTGGGCCATGGAAGCGCGGGGTCACATCTCAGGGGGAGGGGAGAAGAGGAGCGAGGGAGGAGAGGCGGCAGCTTCCTCCCTGGTGGACGGACTCCAATGCATGGACACGCAGTCTGAAACTCACACTAGGCTACAACTACAGAGGGGTGGGGGTGGGGGTGAGTGGAGATGTTACGGTTAGGCTGGTTAAAGTCTGACCTTGCTTTTCTGTTGTTTTTTTTTTTTCTTTTTTCTTCTTTTTTTTTTTTTTTTTTCTTCTTTATTTCTAGTCAGTTTCCACATCTGTCTGTCTGTCTTTCTGTCTTTGTGTCTGTGTGTCTATCTGTCTGTGTCTGTCCGTCTGTCTGTCTGTCTGTCTGTGTGTCTGTGTGTCTGTCTGTCTGTCTCTCTCTCTCTCTCTCTCTCTCTCTCTGTATGTATGTATGGATACATGTATGCATGCATATTAGCTAATGGAAATGTGTGTGTGGGGGGGGGGGGGGGGGGGGGGGAGTGCGCGTGCGTGCGCGTATGTGTGGACTTGTGGGTGCATGTGAGCGCGAGTGTCTGTGGTGTCTGATGCGTTTACGTGTCTGATTTGTTTGTAATTTTGTAATGGAATTTATTTTTTTTTTTTTCATTATCATTCTTATTACTAACATATATTATTGTTATTATTATAATGTTGCTACATTCTTCATTGTTTTAACATTATTAATATGTGCAGTCTTTATGTTTAGTTGAATGTTGTAGAATAGCAAGGACAGATGGGAAGAATAGGCACTGCATAAAATATCTATCCTTGAGTCATACAGTTTTTGAGTCTTTGAGTCTTGAGTCTTGAGTCTCTCTCTCTCTCTCTCTCTCTCTCTCTCTCTCTCTCTCTCTCTCTCTCTCCTCTCTCTCTCTCTCTCTCTCTTGTATATATGTATGTAAAGGAATGCCGGAAGACTTTGCATCTTTTTTTTTCTGAAGAAAACAGCATACCATTAACAGCTGATGGACCAGTCATGTACGGTCAATATTTCCAGGTTGTGACTAATGATATCTTGAAAGGTTATTCTCTCTCTCTCTCTCTCTCTCTCTCTCTCTCTCTCTCTCTCTCTCGTGCGTGCGTGCGTGCGTGCGTGCGTGCGTGCGTGCGTGCGTGCGTGCGTGTGTGTGTGTGTGTGTGTGTGTGGTGTGTGTGTGTGTGTGTGTGTGTGTGTGTGTGTGTGTGTGTGCGTGTGTGTGTGTGTTTGTGCATGCGTGCGTGCGTGCGTGCGTGCGTGCGTGCGTGTGTGTGTGTGTGTGTGTGTGTGGTGTGTGTGTGTGTGTGTGTGTGTGTGTGTGTGTGTGTGTGTGCGCGTGCGTGCGTGCGTATGAATATGTATTTTTATGTGTGCGTGAAATTCATTTGTTTTACATTTGCATATTTACTATTGTATGTATGTATGTATGTATGTATGTATGTATGTATGTATGTATGTATGTATGTATGCATGCATGTCTGCATGTCTGTATGCATGCATATGTGTATGTATGCATGTTATGTATGTTTGGCGTGTTTGGTCAAGGCGGAATGACCTCATGAACCAGCCTTGAAACTGACAGATGTTGACTTTCAAGCTGTGCTTCAAACAGTATTAGATATAGAATGCTGACTAAAGCACTGACAGACAATGAATTGGAGCCAGCCGGAGAAAGAAAGGACGTGGGGGCAGAGAGAGAGAGAGAGAGAGAGAGAGAGAGAGAGAGAGAGAGAGAGAGAGAGAGAGAGAGAGAGAGAGAGAGAGAGTATGTGGAAAATAACTTTTATCGATGCGCCTGCAATCTGGACTACTGTGCATTGTTGTTGATTCGAAAAGTTGATGCATTAAAGTAATTGATATGTATGGACGCATGTATGCATGCATCTATCTATCTATCTATCTATCTATCTATCTATCTATCTATCTATCTATCTATCTATCTATCTATCTATCTATCTATCTATCTATCTATCTATCTATCCTAAATCATTAGTCTGCTGACAGAACGATAATACTCAACTTTCTTTTCAGTCTGAAATCATCAGCACCGATTAGCATTCTATACATACAGAAAGAACTAGCCAGTCAGCTAAGAGCATGTGCTTGATGAAAGAGTTTTTCTTTTCCAGATGATTGGGGACACACCTCTTTACCACGCTGTCCTAGTAACCCCACCCAGTCCTCCCTCCTTAGTGCTGGTGGTGTCAGCGTTGGCCAGACCACTACCGTCTGCTGGCTGCATTCTGACTGCCAGCAGAAAGAATGTCTGGCTCCTTCAGTACTCTGACCTACCCCCCCCCCCCCCCCTCCCCCAGTCTTCCCCTCCCTCCTCCTCCTCCTCCCTGCTTTGACCCTCTTCATCATCCCTTCCATCTCTCAGTCTGAACTGAGGGGAGGGGGGGGGGGGGGTGGAATGAAATCATGGCTAATAGTGGGGGGGTAGGAAGTCCATGAAGTAGTTCTTGTCTGTCTTGGCACTTTGTGGCCGGAGTCGGGGTCCACTCCGTGTGCACTCTAGCAATGATAAAGTCATTTTTTATGAGATCTCAAGACAGATGTTTCTTTTAAGTACGAGCTTTTTCCCCCCTTCTTTCCTTCCTTCCTTTCTTTCTTTTCGGTCCTTCCCCTTCCTTTCTTAGGTCCTTCCTTCCCTTCCTTCCTCCTTCCTTCCTTCTTCCTCCCTTCCTTCCTTCCTTCCTTCCTTCCTTCCTTCCTTCCTTCCTTCCTTCCTTCCTTCCTTCCTTCCTTTCCTTCCTTCCTCCCTCCCTCCCTTCCTTCCTCCCTCCCCTCCCTCCTTCCTCCTTCCTTCCTTCCTTCCTTCCTTCCTTCCTTCCTTCCTTCCTTCCTTCCTTCCTTCCTTCCTCCCTCCCTCCTCTCCTCTTCCTCCCTTCCTTCCTTCCTTCCTTCCTTCCTTCCTTCCTTCCTTCCTTCCTTCTTCCTTCTTCCATTTCTTTTCTGTCTGTCCGTTTGTCTGTCTGTCTGTCTGTCTGTCTGTCTGTCTGTCTGTCTGTCTCTCACTCTCACTCGCTCTCTCTCTTATTCCTTTCCTTCCTTCCATTTTTCCTTCCTTTCTTTTTCTTTTCTTTCTGTATGTTTTTTTTTTTTTTTGACTGCCCTTCGCTCTGTTATTCTTTCTTTCCTTCTTTCCTTCTATCTGTTTTTACTCATTTTCTCTTTCTTTGTACGTCTTTGTTCCGTTCTTATATTCTTTTTATTGTTTCTTTTTCTCTTCTTCCTTTCGTTCTGATCTGTCCGTCCGTTTTACCTTTCTTTCTTTTTCTTTCGTTCTTTCTTTCTTTCGTTCGTCCTGTCTTTTCTGTTATTCTTTTTTCTCTTTATTCCCTTTTCTTTCTTTCTGTCTTCTTTGTTTTTTCCTTTATCATTGTGTTTCCTTCCCGGAACAATACGCATTCTTGCATGAAAAAAAAAATCATATTCAACAAATTAAACAAAACATCCGCTGTTGCTGAAGGGTTTACGTGGCACGTGAGACCATATTTCAACAGCAGATTCAACAAATCCCTGTTGGGAGTTTGATGTTCATATATTGACGCACTTTCTCTCCTTCATCCTCTGTTTCTGGCCAGATCCTGTTCCATATTCCATTCCCTCCTCCAGCGCTCCCCAGCCTTCCTCTCTATAAGTAACTTACGACTCCTCCTTGCATCCCCCCCCCCCCCCCCCACTTTCCCATGCACACTTCCTCTTCCAGAATCTTTAATCTGAACATAGATACAAAGACATGCACCCCCAAACCCCCTTCCCATACACAGATTCATATATTTAAACAGACAGACAGACAAAACACACGCACGCACGCACGCACGCACCCACCCACCCACCCACCCACACACACACACGCACGCACACACGCACGCACGCACACGCACGCACGCACGCACGCGCGCGCACGCACGCACACACACACACACACACACACACACACACACACACACACACACACACACCGCGCGCGCGTACGCACGCACGCATGCACGTATGTACGCCCCCCCCTCTCTCTCTCTCTCTCTCTCTCTCTCTCTCTCTCTCTCTCTCTCTCTCTCACACACACACACACACACACACACACACACACACACACACACACACACACACACACACACACACACACACACACACACACACAACTCATCCATCACTCTGCAGTTACCTATGCAAGTGATATACCTCATCAGGAGGGGCACTTGTACTAAATAAAGATATGGAAATATTTCTATTTGAAACAAACGTAAACGAAGAGAAGAAGTGATTATACAGTACTCTTTTCTTCTTTCTTTCTTTCTTTTCTTTTCTTGTCTTTTTCTGTTCTTTCGCTCTCCCTAACGTAACAGAAAGATCAGCCATCACACCAACAGACCTGCAGGCCATTGCGGGTGGTCATGTAAGCAAATATGTCGACGACTTACATTGTGTGTATAGATATTGAATGGAACATGCGCTGCACGTGGACGTTTATCCGTTTATCAGACTTCTGTATTACACATTAAAAAATGTTTTGCCTGTATTTTACTCTCATTTAGAATGTTAAAACGGTGTTTGCTAATCAATTAATTCTACATCTTTTAATACACAAAAAAAGTTCATAATTGGATTTGGTCAAGAATTTCGTTTATTTCTTTTTTTTTTTCTCTTCTTTTTTCTTCTATTGACTTTCAAATAGAGTAGCCCGACACCTTTGTTTCGGTTTTTCTTTTTTTTTCTTTTTTTTTTTTTAACTGACGCCAGTTAGAGTTATATAGAATAACAATGCCACCGACAGTGTGACCTAGATGCTCTTCACTGTTACAAACCAGTTACGTATATCACTAAGAAGCGCATGAGTACTACACAAATTGTAATTGGCAACACATTTAGTGTCATTTCTTTCGTTATATAAATGAATTCTTTGAAAAGAAGCGTTTCCAGTGTATTGAATTATTCATCCGTCTTTGCCAATAAATGATTTGATATAAATAATTCTACTTATAATACATCATTTGTTAACAACCACATAAATATGCAAATGATTCACCCTTGTCTTCAATTTGTGCTGAAACAATATGATTCAGAAAACGGTCCACTCTCGTTAACAATATATTTGACCCAGAACACCTTCTCAGCAGACCAATGCTTGATGCAAAAATCAATCATTACGTATGAAAATACCCTCAGATACGATGTAAATCTGTGTGGAGATTTTATTTATCAGCTGCCCCAGAAAACATCTTTCCAGAAAGGACAGTAGTTCATTTACATACATTTTAGATCTCTCTCTCTCTCTCTCTCTCTCTCTCTCTCTCTCTCTCTCTCTCTCTCTCTCTCTCTCTCTCTCTCTCTCTCAACTCTCTCTCTCTCTCTCTCTCTCTCTCTCTCTCTCTCTCTCTCTCTCTCTCTCTCTCTCTCTCTCTACGTATATCTCCATATTTCTACCATATACATACACACGTATACATAGTGTTTTATTTGTTCGCACAAAGTTTGAAGCATATTTCTCCGTTCTGAAGTTCCTGCATATAGTTTTCTGATCGGCTGAAATTTCAACGGGTGTTTAAATTGCTTATATTAATGATATTGCTGTTGCACCTATTCAGTATTTTGCACTAGACATTGTCACATATTTTTTGTACAGCTTTCCTTCCCAGACTCTATCGACTGCAGCTTTCTTTTTTTTTTTTAATTTCTTTCTTTCTGTCAATATTTGCTCATTTTGTTTGTCTCTCTTTGTCTTTTCTGCCTTCTTTATTACCTTGCCTTTTTTCGAGTCCTTATTTCATGCTGTCTATATATATATATATATATATATATATATATATATATATATATATATATATATATATATATATATATATATATATATCCCCAATATATATATATAAAGAATAGACTAAAACGCCTAATAAAATTCTTAAAGTGTTTTTACTTCCATATTGGGGAGCAACATCTGTTAAAAATAGTATGGTAAAAGAAGTTTTAAAATCAACAGATCTGTTTCGAGCGCTGTTGATGTTAAAACTTCCTTTAAAAGGAAACATCTCTGAGGAGAGCCAGCGCTCGAAACAGATCTGTTGATTTTAAAACTTCCTTTTACCACTATTTTAAACATATATATATATATATATATATATATATATATATATATATCTATATATATATATATATATATATATATATATATATGTATATATTATATAGCGCTCCCCCAAAAAAACATCCTGAAGAGAGCGAAAGCTCGAAACAAGCTTGTAGATATTTTTACTTCTACATTTTAATACCTCATTTTAACAGATGTTGCTCCCCAGGTGGTTGAGCTTTTTTAAAATCTTGAAGGGCACTTTGATACTCTCTCTCTCTACTCAACTCTCTCTCTCAAATATCTCTCTCTATCTCTCTCTCTCTCTCTCTCTATATATATATATATATATATATATATATATATA
>JADBJO010001364.1:240000-260000 GCA_016801955.1 Conus betulinus | reverse complement strand
TCCTTTAGAAATATTCATTACATGATTGGAATTTCCGCAAGGTTTTGGCGTGTATTCACGGGGCCAAAAGGTCACTTATAGTGTTTGTAAACATGGGGATTTTCATACCTGCCATACCTGCAAGAGAATTTGAATGTGTGCTGTTTTGCGTTGGTTTAAGTCAGTCACTGAGGAGGAGTTTGTGGAGGAATTGTGTTGGAGTTCGGTCTGAAAGCATGCGAGATTGACTCTGTTCCATCATCCCTCAAATGTCTGAATGTATCAATTTTCTGTTGTCAAATTCGCCGTTGAACACCCGTTCACAAAAATGCACTTCTTTGAATTACTTACTCTTGTTTGAAGAATGATTGATCCTTGTCAAATTTATTATTTTTAAGAATCTTTGGCCTGTATCAAATTTTCATTTAATCAAAACTGCTGGAAAACTTTGTGCTGTCTAAGCTCTTGTTTTACTTGAAACAAAGTGCACTGTTCTATCAGTCAGCCACAGAGTGGTAATCGTTGTCAAAGTGCTGTTTTTAGAGTTGCCAGTAACTTTTTTTTTTTAATTTGACAATGACGGATTTCAGCGTTTGCTCTTTGACTTGTCAGCAGCCTTTGACACTATTGTCCTCTAACTCTGCTGGGCCAAACTCATAACTTCTTCTCTTATCCATGGCATTGCATTGGCATGGATACGCTCTTACTCAATAGATGGTAACAGGAAGTCTTGCATCAATCGAAAGGATTCTGATACACATCTGACTTGAGGTATGCTGTCCCACAGGGTCCCGTCTGGGCGTAGCGCTTTTTTTGTAATGTGTGTTGCTCCTGTGCCTGACCTCATCAGTCGTCACATGAGGTTGTGTTAGAGCTTTGCCGATGACACTCAACTCTGTCAGTCGGTTTTCATGACTGAAAGTGATCCACTGTTGTCTTGGACACAGGAGTGCATTGCTGACATAAAGGACTGGATCACTTTCAATAGCCTGCAACTTGCTGACGATATAACGGAATTTATTCTACCTTGTGAAAAAAAGAAAAAAAAAAAAAAAAAAAAAAACCCCACCTTCAACAGCCTTCTTTTCCTGATTCTTTTTTGTTTAGTGATACTCTGTGATACACTGATTTCTTGTTCTGTTTGAAGTCTTGACCGGTTTTTTTTTTTTTTTTTTTTTTTTTTTTTTTTTTTTTCAATATCATCTTTAAACGGCTGTAAATTAAGCTACCTGGAATAGCGTGTGATTAGTTCTGTCCGACATTATTATCTTTCTAAGGATGCAACCAAAACACTCATTTGTGCTTCTGTCATCACAAGGAAGGATAACTTTAATTCATTGTTGGTCAGCCTTCTAAATACCCGTAAGAAACACTTAAAAAAAAAACAGAGTAATGCCGCCATATTGATTTGCATAGCTATAAAACCCGACTTTGCTTGTCGTCTTGTTCACCCTCCACTGGATACCTGTTGGTCGAATGTGCTGCAAGGTATCTACTCTTGACTTTTTTCTGCTGTCAATGGCCGTGGTCCACAATATCTTTCGGAATGCTCAGAATCTATACTTCATCTCGGCAGCTCCTGTTTTCTTCCCATGATGTCTCAAACCAAAGCTAAGACCTCTAGACAAAGGGTCTTCGTTTATTAAATTCTTTTGTTTTGTTTTGTTTGTTTTAATTTACTTTGTGTGTTGTTTCCAAGCCCCAAAAGACATGGAACAGACTCCCTGGCATCCTCCGACATTCTGATCCTCTTGCCAGGGGCTGGGTGTGGGTGGGCGACTGGGTGAGTGGGGTGGGGCATGCCGATCGATACACAGCTGTCAGAGCAGCCCACTGAACTTATGTGTGAGCTGCGTCCATTGTTTGAAAGCGAAGATCGATTTTTTTTTTTCACTGAAAAAGTAGTCGTATATAATATGCCTTCACACACACACACACACACACACACACACACACACGAACGCTCGCACGCATGTACGCATGTGTGCATGCACGCACGCGCGCGCGCGCGCACACACACACACACACACACACACACACACACACACACACACACACACACACACACACACACGGTGGCACAGATTTTTAAACACGTGAAAAATTCAAAAATGCAATCGAACCCCGTATCAAATAAGATTAGGTGAGTATTACTCAGTCCGACCGAAACCACCCCTTAATACAAATTATGTAATGTACTATATTATTTGGTGCATGTTCCTATCTGATTGGCAAGATATGAGTAAGTCGGAGTGTTAACTAGTCTGGACTTTATATGGACTGAAAAAGAGTCTATTACCGTTTCACTGTGTGTTAGGTCAAACATTGTATTTCTTTTCCGTCGAAGTACCTTTTGGCTTTAGCTTCTCTAAAACAATAATATTTTTGTATCCCCGTATTTCACTGCCATATAATGGAACTGAAAAACAAAATGATTGATGTAAATCGAGGATGAGAGAAGATCTAGTTGCAAAGTGAGACAAACTGCAGGCGGAAATCTAAACAAATCTTAAATAAATGTTGCGAACCGCCCAGAGAAACGTGGACAAACGAGACACAACTCTTGTGACTCGTTTGTCCACGTTTCTCTGGGCGGATCGCTAACATATATTTGAGATTTAGGAGTATGAAAAGTTAATGGTAAATGTGGATCCCTTGATGTCTGCATCAGGGAGACACTGCCTTGTGCCATTGTTCATGACGAGCTTTCTCTCCTTACAAATCGATTTTGACAAAACGCTACCCCCTCGTATAGCAACAAACACTACCTATGCATTACACGCAGATATCAAATAACGTTTGAATCTGCAAACGAATTATCAACACCTTTGTATTGTCTGTATTTACATCAAGTCTCCACACACGACTATTCATCACATACAGACACACAGACACACAGACACAGACAGACAGACAGACAGACAGACAGACAGACACACACACACACACACACACACACACACACACACACACACACACACACACACACACACACACACACAGAGAGAGAGAGAGAGAGAGATTGGCATGAGAGAGAGAGAGAGAGAGAGAGAGAGAGAGAGAGAGAGAGAGAGAGAGAGAGAGAGAGAGACGGCCAAGCAGCCGGCCAGCCAGCCAGACAGATAGACAGACAAACAGACAAGGCGTAGGCGGAGGAGGGGGGTGGGGGTGGGGTGGAGGGCACATATTAACTCTCTCAGACTCACTGCAGCTGCTGTAAGAGAATAGCATCTCTCTCTCTCTCTCTCTCTCTCTCTCTCTCTCTCTCTCTCTCTCTCTCTCTCTCTCTCTCTCTCTCTCTCTCTCTGTCTCTCTCCCCCCCCCCCCCCCCCCCTTTCTCTCTCCTCATGGAAAACATGACATTCAATTAATTCCTGGTGCGATTGAAATATTCTTTTTTGTTGTTTGCCGATGATGATCTCAACTCTCTGTCACTGCTAATCAAATGACCTCTGTCTAACTGACTCCGTTACTAGGCTTCGGTATCACATTGACCCTCTGAAAGAGGAGCAGATCGTCATCTCGCTAACAGACTCCGTTACTAGGCTTCGGTATCACATTGACCCTCTTGAAAGAGGAGCAGATCGATTGCAGGTAACAGTCAGTCTTGATGAAACAAAAGTATTGCTTTTTTTAAAAGGAAAGACGGCTCATTGAGTGTCACAGAAAGATGTTGCATGGGATTAAGAAGCTTATACGAATGTCTAGGGATGTTTTTGGTTTGTTTTTGTTATTTTTTTTACTACTTAATTGAATGCAAGCAACGCAGTGTCAGGTGTTTGTAGAGAAGCAAAAACAAACAAACAAACACACACACACACAAAAACAACGATAAGAACGAGTGATGGAAATCATTAAACTTAACTATCAAGGAGACGAAATACAATGGATATACATTATTTTTGGAATTTCTTTAACACGAAAATTGAACCCCACGCGCAGATAAAATATGGGGATTAGAACAGAACTGTAGCCAAATGGAAATGTCCGTACGTTTGCATGAAAAAAGAAAATTCTGAATCCCCCCTTGCATACATCAAACATACTGGTATATGGAGAAACTGGGAGAGATTCATCAGGCGTGATAAAAACTGCAAAGTGCATGAAATATTGGCTATAATCAGTCAGACTCCCCAGGTGCAGAATTTGCAGTCAAGCTTACGAAATGCTGTTCTTCTTACAGCGCGAGAGAGTGGGTGCCAAATGCATGAAAGACTGACAGAAAATGGGGTTGGTATTGTTTGGTTGTGGCAAGGCGTTGCTTCCGAGCATGGTTTTATAGCAGAATTCAAAGAGAATCGTATTTCCCGTCAACCTGGCATGCAGAAAAACAGATGGTAATGATACCCATAAGAACTTCTGTTCTTTTCAAAGCCTTTGTCGAGTAGAAAAGTACTCAAACTCTAGACATAAACAAATAGCACAGAAACGGTTTTGTCAAATTGCAGCAAAGGGTTAGTGGTGTGAAAATTGTAAGCCGTATTTTTTTTTTTGAGCTATGAATTTTTAAATGACGTAATTTGCTCATCTTGTAGAAGTGAATGTGATATGAAGAACTTCTTGGTTTCATGTATGACTCATGTCAACAGGCGTAAATGCTGCAGTGTGATAAATTCCTGTTCATGTCATCCAGACAACTCACGCGTTGCTCTCTTTCTGCTATCTAGCCCTAATGAACGTGTTTTAAAGGAACTTGTAAAATTCGTAGCTGAAGCCACGCATAATGAGAAAAAAGCTAACAAAAACACCGGTTAATTTGAGGACGGTCCAACACATGTGTGGTATGTGTAGGGTAAGGTGGGGGGGGGGGGGGGGGGGGGGGGGGGGGGGGGGGGAGGGGGGGGGGGGGGGGCGAGAAGAAGTGAGAGTGAGATGGAGCGGTGGGGAGGGAAGGAGGACAAAGGTGGGGGACAATGGTGGGGTCGTGGGTGTGGGTGTGTGGGTGTGCATGTGCAATTTCTGCTGTTGCTGTTGATGAATACGATTGCGAGCCCGCTTGTCAAAGAGTGTGGGGTGTGTACGTGACATGTCTGCTTTTGCTGTTGATGAATGCGATCGTTATCCTACTTGTCAAAGAGACTTAAAGGCTGAACAGACAATGAAAACATGTCAGTGTCAGTCTCAATGTCAGTGCCAGTGTCAGTGTCAACCCCTCTCTGCGTCCTTCTGTCCTTGTCTCACTCTCCTTCTGTCTGTCTGTCTGTCTGTCTGTCTGTCTGTCTGTCTGTCTCTCTCTCTCTCTCTCTCTCTCTCTCTCTCTCTCTCTCTCTCTCTCCCTTCCTCCTCCTCCTCCTCTCCTCCTCCTCCCCCTGCCTCCCTCTCACCCTCTCTTTAATCCTTTGTTTGACTGTCTGTCTATCTGTTTGTCTGTCTCTTTCAGTCACTTTCAGACACAGACACAGCACAGACAACAGACACACACACACAGACACACATAGACACACACACACACACATAGACAGACAGACACACACACACACACACACACACATACACACACACACACACACACACACACACACACACACACACACACACACACACACACACACACACACACATGGGGGGTGGGGGGTGGGGGGTGGGGGGAGCTTGTGCACATGCATACAATCACACGGGTTTTATTTTATGTAAGGACAATGGAATCATTCGAATCTGATTACTTTAGTTCCTGTTTAATGATATGGCTGGATAAGCTGTTTTGTTTCCTGGTTGATTGAGTGGTTTGGGTCAGGTTTGTTTTTGTTTCCTAGTAAATGGAATGGTTTGGTTTGGTCAGACTGTTTTGTTTCCTAATAAATGGAATGGTTTGGGGTCAGGCTGTTTTGTTTCCTAGTAAATGGGGTCAGGTTTGGGTCAGACTGTTTTGTTTCCTAGGTAATGGAATGGTTTGGGTCAGGCTGTTTTGTTTCCTAGTAAATGGAATGGTTTGGGTCAGGCTGTTTTGTTTCTCTAGTAAATGGAATGGTTTGGGTCAGGCTGTTTTGTTTCCTAGTAAATGGAATGGTTTGGGTCAGGCTGTTTTGTTTCCTAGGAAATGGAGTAGTTTTGGGTCAGGCTGTTGTGTTTTCCGGTAAATGGAGCAATTGGTTCAGGCTGTTTTGTTTCCTGGTAAATGGATGGGCTTAGTGTCAGGCTTCTTTGTTTCCTGGTAAGTGGAGCGGTTTGGGTCAGGCTGTTTTGTTTCCTGGTAAAACGGAGCGGTTTGGGTCAAGCTTGTTTTGTTTCCTGGTAAGTGGAGTGATTTGGATGAGGTTTCTTTGTTTCCAGGTAAGCGGAGCGGTTTGGGTCAAGCTGCTTTGCTTTTTAGGAATTAGAGCGGTTTTTTTGTCAGCTTCTTTGTTTTGGTAAATGGAGCGGTTTTTGTCACCTTCTTTGTTTTTGGTAAATGGAGCGGTTTGAGTCAGGCTGCTTTGTTTCCTGGTAAATGGAGCGGTTTGGATCAGGCTGCTTTGTTTCCTGGTAAATGGAGCGGTTTTGGATCAGGCTGCTTTGTGCTGGGTAAATGGAGCGGTTTGGGTCAGACTGTTTTGTTTCCTGGTATATGGAGCGATTTTGATCAGGCTGCTTTGTTTCCTGGTGAAGGAGAGGTTTGGGTCAGGCTGCTTTTGTTTCCTGGGTAATTGAATGATCCGGAATAAGCAGATTGGGTGCATGCTACTTTGTTTCCGGGTAAGAAGATTGCTTTGCCATCATTGGATTTTTGTTTTTCAAGTAAAGAGACCATCGTGATTGGATCAGGCCGTTTGTTTCGCCAGGGGAATAATTGACCCCCCCCCCCCCCCCCCAGATGTGAGAGCCAGGTGTGTGTGTGAATGTGTGTGTGTGTGTGTGCGTGCGGTTGTGCGTGCGTGCGGCGTAATGCGAATGATCCGTGCTTAATCAGATGTGAGTATGCGCGCCAGGGTGATGGAATGGTCCGGATTAAGTGTGTGTGTGAGTGCCAGGTGAAATGTGTGTGAGGGTGTGTGGATCAATGCACAGCAACATGTGACCATCGTATTGTGTGTGTGTGTGTGTGTACCTGCTTTGTGTGTGAGGAAATGTGTGTACCTGTGTGTGTGTGTGTCCGTGTGTGTGTGTGTGTGTGTGTGTGTGTGTGTGTGTGCGTGTGCGTGTGTGCGTGCGTGCGTGTGTGTGTGTGTGTGTGTGCGTGCGTGTGTGTGTGTGTGTGTGTGTGTGTGTGTGTGTGTGTGTGTGTGTGTGTGTGTGTGTGTGTCTGTGTGTGTCTGTCTGTATCTCAAACATGTAATGTCACACAGTCTAGCTACCGTCCCGTATCCTGTGGACAGACAAGGGAGACAATTGATGTGCCCATGCCAGGCCTGGTCGCCACCAGGGGGCCACAAGGTTTCATTACAGAGCCCCGCCCCATTCCTGTCAGCCTTCAACGTGGAGGTCACGGCTCGTCACACGGCTAGGGGACTGGGCCGGGGGGGGGGGGGGGGGGGGGGGGGGGGTAGTGGTGTAGAACAAAAGTGGAGGCTGGTGGTGGTGGTGACGATGGTGGTGGGGTGGTGGGGGGGGGGGGGGGGGGTGACGGTGTCAGGATGATAGATGACCAAGTGCAGAATCCCTGTAAGGCAGCGTTCCTCACGTAGGCTGCAGGTTATCAAAGAAGCCGGCAGTCCTTGGACTGGGACTCACAGAGGCCGGCCAGAGTAAGCCCCCTTGTGCATGGTTTTTATTTTTGAATCACAGTTTGATAGTGTGCTGACTTTGTTTTTAAACCACGATTTTCAACATCTTGACAACTTTGATTTCGAACTACGATTTGACATCATAACGACTTTGCTTTTGAACAACGATTTTTTTTTTTTTTTAATCTCACGGCGACTTTGTTTTTGAAGCACGATTTTTGACATTATGGCGACTTTTTTTCTTTTTTTTTTTTTTAAACCACGACTTTCAATATCTTGGCGACTTTCTTTACAATTTGACATCATGACGACTTTGTTTTTGAACCACGAAGTTTGATATCATGGCGAACTCTTTTGTTTTAGAACGACGTGTTTCAATATTACGGTGAGATTATTAGTTTTGAACTACAATTTGACATCATTACTACTTTGTTTTTGAACCAAGATGTTTGACATCATAACGACTTTGTTTTTGAACCACGATTAAGCGCTACTGATAGAAGTGATTTGAAGCACATGTCGTGATTTCACTGCCTAATGTTCTTAGTGAAGTTTTTGAATGGTCAAATCTTGTAGAGATCATACGGTTGGTGAATAGACTGACCTTTCCGATCACATGATTGTATCCATTGAGTGAGTTAGTAGAATTCCAACAGTATTCCAGCGGGTATTGAACTGAAAGAGGGTCAGCCTGTAAAGTTCAAATGTCATGGAAGTGTTCATTATTGTTGTTCCATACTTTTTATAGGCCTGGATTGAGGATGAAGATGGCTGATAAAATTTAGTGTCTTCTGTACTAGGACAATGGCACACATCTTTAGCTCAGAGAGAGAGAGAGAGAGAGAGAGAGAGAGAGAGAGAGAGGAGAGAGAGAGAGAGAGAGAGAGAGAGAGAGAGAGAGAGAGAGAGAGAGACAGACAGACAGACAGACAGACAGACAGACAGAAGACAGACAGACAGAAGAAAGAAGAAGAAGAAGAAGAAGGAGGAGGAGGAGGAGGAGGAGGAGGAGGAGGAGGAGGAACGGGGGCACGGGGCTGAGGGAGGGAAGGGAAGGGAGGCGGTTGAGGTGGGGGTAGGGTAGGGGTGGATGGTGACGATACAAAGCTATGAGAACAGCCTAGTGATCGTACCTTTGACCTTTGTCTACTGTCAGGAGAGGAGGAAAAACCGATATTTGAGCTTTTTGTTAAAGTAAGATTTAATCGACCTATCCCTTACACACACACACACACACACCACCACACACACACACACACACACACACACACACACACACACACACACACACACACACACACACACGCACGCGCGCACGCACACTCGCACACACACGCACGCACGCAACACACAGCAAGCACGAGACGAGAGAGAGACACACAGAGAGTCTTTGTTTCAATCTCTCTTCTCTCTCTCTCTCTCTCTCTCTCTCTCTCTCTCTCTCTCTCTCTCTCTCTCTCTCTCTCTCTCTCTCTTCTCTCTTGTTAATCAGTTTTAGGTTGTGTAATAGTGTGAATTGTTAGTATCCTTAGACCCTGAAGATACAAGGGCCAGATGAACAACAACAACAACAAAAACAACAACAACAACAACAACACCAACAACAACAAAACTTTCTTGCTTATCTCTTACCCTTGGAAAAAAAAATTCTCTCTCTCTCTCTCTCTCTCTCTCTCTCTCTCTCTCTCTCTCTCTCTCTCTCTCTCTCTCTCTCTCCTCTCTCTCTATATTGTAGGACGAGGACTAGATAGAACACACACCACACACACACACACACACACACACACACACCACACACACACACACACACACACACACACACACACACACACACACACACTGTCAGTGCTCATTTTCATTGAGTGTGTTGATCATATTTAAGTTTGTGTCATTTACAATTTTTAACACAAAATTTGACTTTTTTTTTCCTTTCATAAAACCTTTGCTTCAAACATGATACCTCCCTTCCTCAGGAAAAAAAAAAAAAAATCTGCAGGGATTTTTTTAAGGGAAAAGTTTGCTTTACACATGATATCTCCCTAAGAAAAAATATTCTACAGGGATTTTTTTTTTATTTAGGCAAAACGAAGCCAAAACATATTTGTGGGAAATGATAGCAAACAGATTTGCTTACTAATCATTCTTCAACTATCTCACTTCGTAAAAAAACTCAAAATGAATGAGAAATCTCTAAAGGCAAACATGACCAGACATACACAAACAAAAGCTCCAACCCAGCTGTCTTTACCAGCTCTTTTTCCCGAAAGACTTTCTCTTTCATAATACCTCATCCAAGGGCGTCTCTGCTGCTCACCATCAGCAGCTTGACTGGTACCCTTGCCTCGTCATCAACCACTGACAGAACTACACACCTGTCATCAACCACTGACAGAACTACACACCTCGTCATCAACCACTGACAGAACTACACACACCGTCATCAACCACTGACAGGTCTACACACCTCGTCATCAACCACTGACAGAACTACACACCTCGTCATCAACCACTGACAGAAACTACACACCTCGTCATCAACCACTGACAGGTCTACACACCTCGTCATCAACCACTGACAGAACTACACACCTCGAGATCAACCACTGACAGGTCTACACACACGTCGTCATCAACCACTGACAGAACTACACACCTCGTCATCAACCACTGACAGAACTACACACCTCGTCATCAACCACTGACAGAACTACACACCTCGTCATCAACCACTGACAGAACTACACACCTCGTCATCAACCACTGTGAGGACTACACACCTCGTCATCAACCACTGACAGAACTACACACCTCGTCATCAACCACTGACAGAACCACACACCTCGTCACCAACCACTGTCAGAACTACACACCTCGTCATCAACCACTGACAGGTCTACACACCTCGTCATCAACCACTGTCAGAACTACACACCTCGTCATCAACCACTGACAGGTCTACACACCTCGTCATCAACCACTGTCAGAACTACACACCTTGTCATCAACCACTGACAGGTCTACACAGCTAGTCATCAACCACTGTCAGAACTACACACACCTCGTCATCAACCACTGTCAGAACTACAAACCTCGTCATCAACCACTGACAGGTCTGCACACCTCGTCATCAACCACTGTCAGAACTACACACCTCGTCATCAACCACTGACAGGTCTACACACCTCGTCATCAACCACTGTCAGAACTACACACCTTGTCATCAACCACTGACAGGTCTACACAGCTCGTCATCAACCACTGTCAGAACTACACACCCTCGTCATCAACCACTGACAGGTCTACACGCCTCGTCATCAACCACTGTCAGAACTACACACCTCGTCATCAACCACTGACAGAACTACACACCTCGTCATCAACCACTGACAGGTCTACACACACGTCATCAACCACTGTCAGAACTACACACACCTCGTCATCAACCATGACAGAACTACACACCTCGTCATCAACCACTGACAGGTCTACACACCTCGTCATCAACACTGTCAGAACTACACACCTCGTCATCAACCCCTGTCAGAACTACACACCTCGTCATCAACCACTGACAGAACTACACACCTCGTCATCAACCACTGTGAGGGTACACACCTCGTCATCAACCACTGTGAGGACTACACACCTCGTAATCAACCACTGTCAGAACTACACACCTTGTCATCAACCACTGACAGGTCTACACAGCTCGTCATCAACCACTGTCAGAACTACACACCTCGTCATCAACCACTGTCAGAACTACAAACCTCGTCATCAACCACTGACAGGTCTGCACACCCGTCGTCATCAACCACTGTCAGAACTACACACCTCGTCATCAACCACTGACAGAGGTCTACACGCCTCGTCATCAACCACTGTCAGAACTACACACCTCGTCATCAACCACTGACAGAACTACACACCTCGTCATCAACCACTGACAGGTCTACACACCTCGTCATCAACCACTGTCAGAACTACACACCTCGTCATCAACCACTGACAGAACTACACACCTCGTCATCAACCACTGACAGGTCTACACACCTCGTCATCAACACTGTCAGAACTACACACCTCGTCATCAAACAACCCCCTGTCAGAACTACACACCTCGTCATCAACCACTGACAGAACTACACACCTCGTCATCAACCACTGTGAGGGTTACACACCTCGTCATCAACCACTGTGAGGACTACACACCTCGTAATCAACCACTGTAAGGTCTAAACACCTCGTCATCACCCACTATCAGAACTACACACCTCGTCATCAACCACTGACAGGCCTACGCATCTCGACAATTCTTAACAGGGTTCCATGTCTCATTATCAACACACACACACACACACACACACACACACACACACACACACACACACACACACACACACACACACACACACACACACACACATCAAAAACAGATGAGAAATACAGTAAAGAGAGATTACGACGCCAATAGAAATTTGCTCCTTAAACCACCAACATGTACCCTTTTATTCCTTGTACTCTTTTTTTTCTCATTTTGTCTAATTGTACTCAATTATTTTGTAACATTCAACCTTCCCTCATCAAAAGGAGGAAGAACTGATGACCATCACGTCGTTTTGTTGTCAAATAATTCCACACTCTCAACTTTTATTATCAAATAGAACTATAATTTTACCTTTTTTCAACTACCCTACTGAAGGAGAAAACAATTAGGCTATATGATTATCGTCCTAAGTGACCATGACATGACATACTATGCATTTTCCATGTTCTATCCTCTTCTCACAGGAAAGATCAAGTCTGTTAATATATAATTATTGCCCTCCATGACCATGACATACTACGTATTTTCCACGTTCTATCCTCTTCTCGCAGGAAAGATCAAGTGTGTCAATGTTTTTGTTCATCTCAAGACTGTTTTTTTTTAACCATCCCAGGTTTGGGTATGACGAGGATTTTGTAAATTAAGCAAGCTCCCTCCCGTCGCGAGAAATCACGTTAGATTTTTTGAAAAATTAATCTGCTATGCGAGGGAGAGAGATCACATCGTTTTTTGGTTTTTTTTTAATCTCCCCGTCACGAAGAAAGATCACCTCGGAGTCACCAGATGTCAAGGAGTGGGGTTAACTAAATTTAAACTATTTTCAAGTTAGGATATAGGCTCGTGTTGTGACCGACTCTCACGTACAAAAACTAGGGGTCACCACTGTCGTAAACTCAGTCGCACAAGGGATTCACTCAGAGAAGAGCTGAAGAAAACAACATGTTATCCAGACACTACTTAAAGAGAAACATAAATCATTTACTGAGGGCTTAAGTCTCCTCAAACAAATATCTGGAAAAGAATGAAAGACAGATAAATAGCCAAAAGAGGCCCAGTAGTAGATTTAGCAGCAAACATAAACAATGCAGATACTGCATGGCAAACACTGCCTGTAGTTGTAATAGTGGTCAGCATTCCCTTTTCAGCACATTCCTACCAGCAGTTGATAAGAATCAGTTGAATCTTTACAAAGAATATCAATCTCAATAAACGATTTGCATTTTTTTAAAAAGAATCTATTACTCGTTTTCACAAAATGCTTCGCATTACATTTACCTTTTTTTTTTTTTTAATCACGTGAATGTTCGTGAATCAGTCATCTATGATCACTTAGGAATGATTTCGGTTTTCTCTTTATTCATGTATTGTTCCCCAACTAGTAACTTACCAGTAGAGAATCAACGCTCTACAAAATCCCTAGCAGATTTCTGTCTGCAACTACATCGATGACCACTCACTGGTCGTTAAGAAAACCCCAAGTTTTCCTCTTCAACCCCTAAAGTTGGAAAATATTGGTCACTCGATTCGAATCGAATCAACAGTAAGGAAGGTTAATACAAGCACTATTCACATGGTCTAACATTATGGCCACACTTCTAAATTTTACATTTTTACTTTTTTTTTTATAACCAAAATCTCCAGTGCATTCACATGATATTCTATAAGTCATGACAAACACGATTCCACACACATTGATCTATTTGGGAATAATAAAGTTAACGACACACACAAGATCACCAAACGTGGGCCTAAATGACCAGCTATGACATAGGAGAGACCAAAGCAGCACACACACAGGGAAACAGCAACCGACATTTTTTTCTCTTGACATCATAACACAGCAATACATTTAGCACGCACGACGCACGCACGCACGCACGCACGCACGCACGCACTTCAGCACACACACACACACAGTTGTGTGACACGCACGCACGCACGCAGCACGCACGCACGAGCGCGCGCACTTCAAAAGATAGAGAGAGGATCAACAAGTAATCCCTGGTTGTTTCTACAGTTACATGTGATCTACCTTCTATCGTCGATGTCAAACTATCGTCATGGGTCATTCACAACAACACACCACAGCCATGGGCATTTTAAACACAACATACACCATGGACATTTTAACACAACACACAGAAGAGAGAGCGAGCCAGAGAGGAGAGAGAGACAAGATAGCCAGAGGGCATTTTAAACACACATAGCCATGGGCATTTTAAACACTCTAGCCACGCACGCATTTCAAACACATTATAGCACAGGACATTTCAAACACACTATAGCACATGGGCATTTCAAACAACTATAGCCATGGGCATTTTTCAAACAAATCTGTAGCACAGTGGGATCATTTTCAAACAACTATAGCCATGGGCATTTCAAACAACTATAGCCATGGGCATTTTTAAAAAAATTAATAGCCATGGGCATTTTAAAAACAACTATAGCCATGGGCATTTTAAACAACAATAGCCATGGGCATTTTAAAACAACAATAGCCATGGGCATTTCAAACAACTATAGCCATGGGCATTTCAAACAACTATAGCCATGGGGCATTTCAAACAACTATAGCCATGAGCATTTCATTTTAAAACAATCTATAGTCATGGGCATTTCAATCATTTTAGTCATAGGCATTTCAAACAACTATAGCCATAGGCATTTCAAACAACTATAGCCATGGGCATTTCAAACAACTGTAGCCATGGGAATTTTAAACAACTATAGCCATGGGCATTTCAAAAACAACTATAGCCATGGGCATTTCAAACAACTATAGCCATGGGCATTTCAAACAACTATAGCCATGGGCATTTCAAACAACTACAGCCATGGGCATTTCAAACAATTATAGCTATGGGCATTTCAAACTACCTATAGCCATGGGCATTTAAAAACATATAGCCATGGGCATTTCAAACTACCTTAGCCATGGGCATTTCAAAACTACTATAGCCATGGGCATTTCAAACAACTATAGCCATGGGCATTTCAAAGAACTTTAGCCATGGGCATTCTAAACTTAACTATAGCCATTGGCATTTTAAACACCGAAGCGGAATCCTTTGACATTTGTCCAGTATTGCGTTTGGATATATAACGAAACACCTGAAGCAGTGTTTGGATCTGTTTGTTTGTTTTGTTTTTTGTTTTTTTGTTCTTGTTCCCTTCTCACCCTCCCACCCCCCACCCCCCCACTCCGTGAAAAAATCTCTCTCTCTCTCTCTCTCTCTCTCTCTCTCTCTCTCTCTCTCTCTCTCTCTCCTCTCTCTCTCTCTGTTTTCTTGTATTTTTGTTTCTTTTCTGTATTCCCCTCATGTCTAGATTCCTTTCCGTCTTTTCTTCCTTTCGTTTTTTTTTTTTTCCTTCTCTCTTTTCCTTACGTCTTTCCCCTCCTTTCTTCCGTTCCTTTCTTTTTCTGTCCCGTTTCTTTTTCGTTCGTTCATTCATTCATTCATTCATTCATTCATTCATTCATGCATCTATCTATTCCGTAATTCATTTATTCATTCAATCATTCATATATTAATGTTTTCGTCCGTTCGTTTATTCATTCACTCATTCATTCGTTTTTCTTTCTTTCTTTGTAAGACAAGCATATTCCCTTTCCATTTTCAGGCGTATGTTTTCGAAGCTGCGTCCTCGTTTGCTTTCATAGCAATGCACAGTTCTGAGGAAAAGCTCCATCCGCCGATTATTTTCACCGTTCATTGAGAGCTGTTTTTAATGTTGAGTACTTTTTTTCTTTGCCGTTTACTTTTCTTTCTGCAGGTTCTGTAGGTGAATCGACTCTTTTTTTTTCCGTACTGTTTGCTACTTTCCTAATGTTTACTTTTTTTTTTTTACTGTTTACTGTTTTTCCTCATTTTTGTTCATTTATGTATCTATGAAATTATTTATAATTAATCATTAATTGTTCGTTTATGTACTTATTTATTTTTTTTATTCATTATTTCTGCAAACAAGATAAGACTACCCATTAACGCGCACAGGAACAATTTAGGAACAGTTGTCTGACTCACAAGTCTCGCCATTTTTGACTATGGTGCCAAATATGAATCTCCATAAAAGTACGCTCACTGTTGAGGAAATCTACCACTATCCTTCAACAGTTTTACTTATTTATCTATTTTAAATACGACACAAACACCCAACAATGTGATATATCGGACGACTAACAGCTATGCGTTACACAGTAATCTTACTGTCAGTTCTATACGGTGCCGGTCAAAGTTAATATGGTTGAAGAATCACACATGACATGAAAAAGAATATCATATGATATACAACAAAAAATCTAAAGATTTAAACAAACAAAACAAACACAATCTCTTGGTGACGTGACTTAAAATCAAAAGATCGAACTCAGTTTTGATATTCCTGATTAAAATCAAGATGAAGGATATGCAGCGTCATTTATTTGAGTGACTCGTAACATAGCATGTGACTGTAGATGGCAGGAGTGGAATTCTCACTTACAAAATGGTAGCTAATATCATGGTCTGTTTAGACATGTCAATTCCTCACTTTGTATTCCCATTTACATGTCAGTAGAGAATGGACAGAAATAGAAGATGTATTGTAAACCGATTTCTATTTGAACTTTCAGACATTTCTATTCTCCATCTTTTCTATAAGCCGTATTGTCAGTATGAACATACTTATCCGTCACGGGAAACATATATCAACAAAGTAACATTCATTTGAATGTCAGTGTATTTACCTTGGTTTGTCTTGGAGGCGAGTTAAGACCTCTTAAGTACTATAGAAATCAGTCTGTGATTAGACTTCTACAAAAGAGGATGTTGTTAAGAAGTTTATCTTGCTCCTACACAGAGCAAATAAATTGTTGATTCCTTGTATTGTTTTTTACTTGCAGTCTTCTTTAGTTTCAACACTTTTTCTGTAATTCTCTCTCTCTCTCTCTCTCTCTCTTCTCTCTCTCTCTCTCTCTCTCTCTCTCTCTCTCTCTCTCCTGATTCACTCTCTCTGACTGTCTCTGTCGCTGTCTGTCTGCCTCCTGTCTGTCTGTCCGTCTGTCTGTCTGTCTGACTGTCTCTCATGAATACAGGAAGACTTTGAATTTTTCCTTCCCTGTCAACAACAACAACAACAACAAAAAACCCCATAAAGGCTACTGGAACAGTCATGAGCGCTCAACGTTTCCAAGTTGTGTTTATCAAAAAACACTATAAAGACAGTTCTCTGTCTGTCTGTCTGTCTGTCCGTCCGTCTGTCTGTCTGTCTCTCTGACACAGACTCACAGATACAGACACAAAGACACAGAGACACAGACACAGACACAGACAGACAGACAGGCACATACACCGCGAGCGAGCGAGCGAACGAGCGAGCGAGAGAGAGAGAGCGAGAGAGAGAGAGACAGACAGACAGACAGACAGACAGACAGACAGACAGACTGACAGACACAAACACAGACAGACAGATAGAGGGACAGAGACAGAGAGACAGAAAACAGAAAAAAGAGAGAGACAGAGAGACAGAGAGACAGAGAGACAGAGACAGAGACAGAGAAGGAAAGACGAACAGTGGGATAATCGGCGTTTCCTACTTTCAGGCCTGGGGTTCCAGAATCCTACCGTCTGCCAGTGGACCCTGGAACCAACACACACACCAACCAACAGTGTGCTGAATTGAACTGACCGCAACACCACGACCCGCCTGCACCGCGCGGACTGCCCTCCCAGCAAATCTGCTGTTTGTAGGTTTGTAGCTTCAGTGTTATTCTTCTCCTAGCTAGGCCGACCACCGGGGGCCTCTGAGGGGCTGTTTCCATGGTAAGCCTACAGCAGAAACAAGTAGACCCAGCGCCCATCTCTGTGTTATTAAAAACAGCGAGAGGAGAGGAGGGTAACAAAAGAGCGGGCTTTGGCCTGAGAAGTAGGGCCAAGACACAGGGGCTTTGTCGGATGAGCCTCAAATAATGAGGATTGATTTACAGCCCGCGGGAAGAGCACAAGGCGGGGTGGGGGGGGGGGGGGGGGGGGGAGAGGGGTGAAGAAGAAGGGGAAGTTAAGGGGAGGAAGGAGGAGGAGGAGGATGGGGGTGACGGTCGACCGTTCCAGCCACTTGATCGATGTGTTAGCTTTGGTCGTCTGCTTGCTTCCAAGAGAGAGAGAGAGAGAGAGAGAGAGAGAGAGAGAGAGAGAGAGAGAGAGAGAGAGAGAGGCACTCTGCTTCTCTGGCCACCAGGGAGGAGCGAGCTCACGCGCGCACGTGCAGAGGCTGCCCAGGCTGTCTGTGGGCTGGCATGGGGAGAGGCATTCCCAATCATGAGCTGTCTGAACCTCCCAGGGTCCCCTAACGTGCGCATGCAACATCGGCTGTGGCTTTACAAGACAGACTCCTCATCTGTCCGCTTGCCGTCTGTCAAACCAGCCAGCCTAGTCAACCCAGCATCAGTTAGACGCTTTGTTGACCAGCAGCTTGTAGAGTAGACGTGTAGTGAAGTCATTTTGCTGCTTCCTCCACTTTACCTACGTGAAAAGCATCACTTGCTCATGTCCAGTAAGCTACATTACAGACACACGGTGGATTCATCTAACTTTTTTTTTTTTTTTTTTCTGACCATGACTTTCTCTTTGAAGTCTGCTGTTCTTTCATCATCAACCACCCTCCCCCCCCCCCCACACACACACACACACACACACACACACACACACACACACACACACACACACACACACACACACACACACTCTCTCTCTCTCTCTCTCTCTCTCTCTCTCTCTCTCTTAAGAAGAACTAATACCTCCAGCAGAAGACTGACGCAACTGTTTCGTTCCACAGAGACGGTGAGGACCTTCCGGAGGAAGCAACAGCATTTCCGACGGCCTGGTTCCACGATCTGCAGGAGAAAGCCGACCCAGACAAGTTAGGCAGAAGCATGCTACAGTGCTACATCAGCCAAGATCCGCACTCGGCGAATGTTGCGAGTGTAGCATAAACTGAGTGGGACAAGATGAAGTTGCGTGAGTCCTGCGCATGGCTACTTACAAGCATGACCACCGCGAGATCACAGTTTGAGCGGATGAAGTGAAAACATCGAGACGTGAACTGCAGTGAATTAAAAAAAAAACAAACAGGAAGGATACAGAGACTGTAACAATGCTCCTGGCTCTGGAAACAAGCAGGCGTATTTGAAGCGCATGCCAAGATGGTAATCGTACTGCCCCCAACACATTTTGGCTGTTCGACTTGTGCAGCATCACGCGTACAGTGACAGAATACAATACAGAACTCGGTGTGTGCGGTGAACGAAGGGATAAATCTAACAACACACACATCACAGTCAGTATACCGAGTGCACACAATGCGCTGAACACAGCACAATGTGAAAAAACGCTTTATATTACTATATGACGTGTCAGTGAGTGATAGATATACAACATTATACCATACATACTGAGAGAAAAGCATACGACATACACACACACACACACACACACACACACACACACGATATTAACAGTACGCAACCAAGGAAAAAACAGTGAGAAAAGCGTCATTCAGCGATAAAAAGCGTCTTTTACGAAAACAGTGAGAAAAAGCGTCATTCAGCAACAGTGAAAAAAGTGTTATTTACGAAACAGTGAAAAAAGCGTCATTCAGTGAACAGTGAGAAAAGCGTCATTCAGTGTAAAGCGTCATTCAGTGAACAGTGAGAAAAGCGTCATTCAGAGTCAAGCGTCATTCAGTGAACAGTGAGAATAGCGTCATTCAGTGTAAAGAGTCATTCAGTAAACAGTGAGAAAAGAGTCATTCAATGAATAGTGTCAAAAGCGTCATTCAGTGAACAGTGAGAAAAAGCGTCATTCAGGAAACAGTGAGAAAAGAGTCATTCAATGAATAGTGTCAAAAGCGTCATTCAGTGAACAGTGAGAAAAGCGTCATTCAGTGAACAGTGAGAAAAGCGTCATTCAGTGAACAGTGAGAAAAGCGTCATTCAGTGAACAGTGAGAAAAGCGTCATTCAGAATAGTGTCAAAGCGTCATTCGGTGAACAGTGAGAAAAGCGTCATTCAGAGA
>JADBJO010001364.1:230000-235000 GCA_016801955.1 Conus betulinus | reverse complement strand
CCCTTCGACCCAAATGGTACAAATTCGTTTGCTACATTTGAGACAGGGTTTAAAACACATCTCATCTGGTGCATGATTGTTGTGCAGAGTATTTACGGACGTGTGTATTAAAAGTATGTGCATTATGTATATGCCACTGTACACGTCATGCATTCACTGATGCATAATTGCATGTCAGTCATCATGTACTATTTTCAATTACCGTGTGTAGATGTCTAGAACGTGCACTTTATCTAAAGTCCAGTACTACATTATAGTATATGAATCCACGTGATGTAACATTTCTTATACTTGCACCACCTCTACCTCCCAGAGAATTTTAAAAAAAAAAAAAATGTGTGAGATTATTTTTGTTTCTGAAATAATAAAGGCAATTTCCTCATATTTCATGACAGCATCCGTTACCATTCATTTAAAGAAAAGACTTGTACAGAAAAAGACTAATGATTACTTAATCTCTACAATTTGGAGAGACAGAGAGAGGGGAGAGAGGGGAGGGAGAGAGAGAGGGAGAGAGAGAGAGAGAAAGGGGGAGAAAGAGAGACACACAGAGAGAGAGAGAGAGAGAGGGGGGGGGCATGCAGTGAGAGGAGTGCAGGGGGATGGAGGGCGGAGGGAGGAAGACAAGAAGACGATGAAGAAGAAGAAGGACTGATACATTGATTGAATCTGTAATGGGTGATGAATTAGTATCATTAAAGGCCTCTTTTCTTCCTCGATTATTTTTCCTTTTTTCCCCTGATTACTAATCAAATGGTCACAAGAAAAGCAAAAAATAAAATAAAATAAAATAAAATAAACAAACAAACAAACAAAAAAATAATAATAAATAAAAATGACGGTGAAAAATTATGGACAAATGCAACAATGGTTTTGTGAAGACAGTAGCAATTATATGCTAACACACACACACACACACACACACACACACACAACACACACACACACACACAGAGAGAGAGAGAGAGAGAGAGAGAGGGAGAGAGAGAGAGAGAGGAGAGAGAGAGAGAGAGAGGAGAGAGAGAGAGATAGAGAGAGAGGAGAGAGAGAGAGAATCGATTTCTGTAGTGCATAGTTCAGAGAGAGAGAGAGAGAGAATCGATTTCTGTAGTGCATAGCTCATTCTGAGGGGAGAGAATGTTATTCTCTGACAAACAAAAAAAAGCAATGATTTTAAATTAAGCCACAAACAAAAAACAGAGCAAAGTCTTCAATTTTATTAAGAATTCATATCATGGCTATTATTTTGTCGCATTACCATCATTTCGAATATATTTGTACGATATATGATTAGAGGTTTACTCAGCGTATTTCTTTTATAAATGAAGAAAAAAAGAGATGCTGTAGAAACATGCGTTGGGCTCAGCGCAGGAAACGGGTGATGTCAATGCATTTTTCTTTTTCGAGTAGCAGAATATTAGGAATGCCGTATCTGTCTTTGGTAAAGACAAGTGTCACACAGGGATCCAAGCATCGAAAACTGGTATTTTTTTTAAAAATGCAGATTCAACAAAGTTTACGAAATGCTTGTTAAACTATTAGCAAATTACATAGTGAAAAGAGGCGTTGTTGTTGTTTGTTATTGCTGTTGTTGTTATTGGTTGTCGTTGGTGTTGTTAACTTAATTTATTAACAGTACGCCATAACGATGCAATGCTCCTATCATTGGTTTCTTTGAATAAACAGATTCTGCCTTTTTTTTTTTTTTTTTTTTACCAAACCCTATACTCAGTCTGTCTTTTTTTATTCTGCTTCCTGTTTGGCAGCTCTCCGTGCGCCTGTCAGTGCCATTGTAATGATGATGTTCTGTGCCTGCCTGTCCGAAGAATTCTGTGTTTAACTATCTCCCACTGACGCATGTTTATCAACTGTTGATTAGATGAAGGCATACGTGAAGGCTCAGCCTCATTTGGATCTGTGTCATTTAAACGAAAGGGAAACAAAAAAAGAAAAAAAAAAAAAAAATGAGCATTTCAACTCCTTTCCACCTAATTTTTATTACCATTATCACTTGATACCTTTTATTATTTATATAATATACCTATTAGATTCCATCCTTCCCATAAGTTGTACCTTCCATCCATCTACTCTTTGTTCTTCCTGTCCTCCCCTCCACCTCCCCTCCCCTCGGTTATTCCCCCCTTAGTATTACTATTAGTATTAGTACTATTGCTATCATTGCTATTATCAATATTGTTATTATTTTTCATAATTATAATAATAATAATAATTATTATTATTATCATTATTATTATTATTATTATTATTATTATCCTTTTTAAAATTATATGTATCACATTTAAAAAAAAGTTTCTGTATCATGTTTTTATTATCATTACCATTCTTACCATTACCTTCACTCTAGTTGTTAGCATTATCATCATTAATACGATTGTTAATATTGATATTACCATCACTACCATTAACACCACTATCGCCATCGCCGCTAAGACTGTTGCCACGGCAACCATGCTGTTTAAGAATCCTCTAGTCCACTCTCCTTTTTCTCATACTACAACTGCTCTTGCCACGTCATCACCAAAAGTGGTAGTAATCCTGTCTTTATTATTAAAAAAAGAAAAATTTTGATAATCATCATTACCATTATTAGTATTCCTATAAGTAGTATAATTATCATCACTACCCTGACTCACACATTATCTCCCTTCAGACAGCCTCGTTTTCATTCAACGCCTAACTGGTGCTGAAGTGATTGAAGATAAATGATTGCTCGTTCATTTTCGTTGAATAATTGATTTGTATCTTGCCTGAAGAAGACCTAAGAGGTCGAAACGCGTTGCGTTTTGTCTTGTGATTCGTTTGTCCACGTTTTCTTGGGCGGTTTGCTAACATTTATCTAAGATTTGTTGAGACTTCCGCCCTGCAGTCTCTCACTTTGCAACTGAAAAGGAAAAGTATTTTTTAATACGGGTACAAAAATGAGACAATGAAATGCATGGGGAAATTTGTCGTTATAAACAATTCTAAAGGAATGAAATGAGATTGTTCAATATCCCTTGTTTTGTTGTTCGATAAGTTTACAAAACAACGTACACATTTTGGGACAGTATTCACTCAAACCCTCCGCCACTGACTGCTGATCTCAAACACCATGTTTTTTATTCCTTGAGTAAAGACTACCTTGTGATTCGGATATGGTTTTCGTGATTGTGGTTGGACTGCTAATGAACTGATGTATATCAAAGAGAGTTGTGGTCGCTGTCCAAACAGATTGCCGTTTTTTGACTGGTCAGTTCTGGAGTCACCTTAAAATGACATCTTGCTTGTTCCTGTACATAGTATCTATCCCTTCTACAAGGGCTTCTTGTGCCTGATGTAACGGGCAATAGGATTTCTGCACACATATCCATGTAGAAAGAAAGCGGAATGTGAGGGTTTCGCTTATAATTACACATACATTCTACATGATCAGGTTCAAGGGCATATTTTGTTTACAGTGAGCCACACTGCAGTGAATATAATTGTCTGGTCATGTTTTACCAAACAGGTTCTACCACGTCAAGCAAAGTTATAATTCTTGATTGATAAATTTTCGTTGCCAAAACGGGAATCAATGCGGCATTTGCTGAGGCTAAGAAGATCAATAGAAGGGTTTATTTCATCAATATTCATTCATCATGAATCATATTTGACAAGTGATAAATATTAACCGATCAATTCGCCCAAATTATGAGCTTTCTTGTTACAGCACACTGTGGCATTATCCATAGAGGAACGTTTGACTACTGTTATACTGCATGGGATTGTGAAGAATGCATGTCAATAAGATTAAAAAAGAAACATCTAAAACTGATCACACACCAATATAAAAACATCATTTACTGGACACCAAGCGCGCGCGCGTATACGCACACACACACACACAAACACAGGCGCGCGCACACACACACACACACACACACACACACATACATGCAGGCGCGCGCGCGCGCGCGCGCGCGCACACACACACACACACACACACACACACACACACACACACACACACACACACACACACACACCTTTCAATCACTGAGGTGTGAAAAGCTGTTCCCGGACAGCAGTCAGTGTGGCCATGTTGAGGAAGTGTGCTATTAAAGGATGAAACGAGACCGGCGGGAGACACCTTGGGACCACACATCGCCGGGCTGGGAGGACTGAGAAGACAGACACTGGGGGAGGAGAGAGAGAGAGAGAGAGAGAGAGAGAGAGAGAGAGAGAGAGAGAGAGAGAGAGAGAGAGAGAGAAGAGAGAGAGGAGAGAGAGGAGAGAGAGAGAGAGCAACACTCGCACATTCATAATTCCAGAGGTTCTGTATCAAACACCAAGATATTGAATTGTACATTGCAAAGTCCATACGTAACAGACCATACAGATTTGCATGGTCGATGCGTGCTGATAAAGGGAAACTGAAAAAGAACCATGAAAGAGGATAACCTTTTATGTGGGGGGAAGACAGCCAGAAGACCATGAAAAAATTATGCGAGAGAGAGAGAGAGAGAGAGAGAGAGAGAGAGAGAGAGAGAGAGAGAAGAGAGAGAGAGAGAGAGAGAATCATTGGCACATTTATAAATCCAGACGCTCTGTACCAAATACCAAACTATATAAATTCACATCAGAATGCACAACAATAACAAAAACATCAAATTTGCATGGTTAAAGAGAGTTGATAGAGCACAGGCAAAAAAACAAAAAATAGTTTTTAAAAGAAAGTAGGAGCTTGGAGACCCCAACTTAAAAGAACGAAAGAAAATCATTTTAATTCTGTCGAAAAGGCAATTGGAAACCCACAAAAAATAAATTGAAAGAGAGAGAAAGAGAGAGAGAGAGAGAGAGAGAGAGAGAGAGAGAGAGAGAGAGAGAGAGAGAGAGACAGACAGACAGACAGACAGACAGAGAGAGAGAAACAGACATACTGACGGACAGATAGGCAGACAGTGGAGAGAGTGAGAGAGAGAGAGAGAGAGAGAGAGAGAGAGAGAGAGAGAGAGAGGAGA
>JADBJO010001364.1:217500-225000 GCA_016801955.1 Conus betulinus | reverse complement strand
TCCCGGAGCCTTCTCTCTCTCTCTCTCTCTCTCTCTCTCTCTCTCTCTCTCTCTCTCTCTCTCTCTCTCTCTCTCTCTCTCTCTCTTCTATCCTCATACTCTTCTATCCCCACTATTCTCTCTCTATTTCTCTTCCTGCCTCTCTCTCTCTCTCTCTCTCTCTTTTTCTCTCTCTCTCTCTCTCTCTCTCTCTCTCTATCCTCATACTCTTCTATCCCCACTATCTCTCTCTCCATTTCTCTTCCTGCCTCTCTCTCTCTCTCTCTCTCTCTCTCTCTCTCTCTCTCTCTCTCTCTCTCTCTCTCTCTCCTCCCAATTCCCCTTCTCTCTCCTCTCTCTTCTATCCTCACTATCTCTCTATTTCTCTTTCAACCCCTCTCTCTTACTTTCTCTCTCTGTCTCTCTCTCTCTCTGTCTCTCTCTCTCTCTCTCTCTCTCTCTCTCTCTCTCTGTCTCTTGTATTGTTCTCTGTCCAACTATGTTGTTGAAGCTGTTAGCATAGAAAGAAGAGGAAGAAAATGGTTAACTCTAGTGATTAAAAAAAGTATTGCCCAGTGTTCACATTGTATTTATGACGTATTTCTTACATTTAATCCATGCCACTTTTCAGTCTTGTCTCCGAATAGAGACAGACGTATGCGTGTGTCTGACTATAGGTACACCTTCTTATATTTATCAGGAAGAGGTACGTTTTTAACCAGACAGTCTAGTTCATATGTGTATATGCGTAAATGCATAGCATTGCCATCGAATCTTCTATTGGACTGGTCTGCAGAAGGAATGCGTTTTGCTTGTTTGTTTTCTTCATCTTAACTTCTTTTCATTGTTAACACTACTTGCTCTTACACTGTATACTACTCTACCTTATTCCACTCTGCACACATGTTGGGCATTACTTATGAATGCTTGGACATACAGATGGTATTATATGAAAAGCACTCGGCTGCAGCCAAACAAGATCGGAGTAGAAAACTAAAACTTGTTGAACGCTGCAGTGCTAACAACGTAAGACAGGTTAAGAATAGATGCACACACGTTCCTACTTGTCTTAGCCTTTGCCTGTATATTTGTCAGTGTTGATTGTGGTTGCTTGCTATGATTGTGGATCTACAGGAGATGAAGGTGATGAAGAAGAACACAACAGGCTTGAATCGACTGCGCCTGATTTCAGACTCACGTCTGCACATGGTAATAAAGGTGTACTCTGTAGTCACCCTACCAATGCAACGTTCCGTTTCCATGATCTTCTCCTCCTCCTCACCTCGTTATGCCTCTCACCCAGTATCAATCTTCCAGCCATGTGTTCAGGCTGGGGACAAGTTCGTTCCAGCGACGAGTCATTCCTTAACAGTTGATTCTTTAAAAGGCAGGCAACAAACTATCCAGCCTGATCTAGGTGAATCGGGAATTCCATACCAAAATGCCACCGGCAGAAAACCAGCAAGGTATTAGACTGGTTTGGTGACCAACTGGTTTGCGTGTTCCAGTCTATATTGACGCCAGCGTGAAAAAAGGTTCAGGCGTCCAAAAGTTGTTATACACCCACCTCGTTTCCCCAACGACACTTCCACTGATCTTGGCGAAAGGGTAAACAACAACAGCTCCACTGATCTTGGCGACGACAGTTCCACTGATCTTGCCGACGACAGTTCCACTGATCTTGCCGACGACAGTTCCACTGATCTTGGCGAAAGGGTAAACAACAGCTCCACTGATCTTGCCGACGACAGTTCCACTGATCTTGCCGACGAGAGTTCCACTGATCTTGGCGACGACAGTTCCACTGATCTTGCCGACGACAGTTCCACTGATCTTGCCGAAAGGGAAAACGTTGAAATGAGCTGGCCATGGACAGTGATGGATGGGGACAGGACACTGAATTGGACATCGCCTCCAGAGTAAAGCATGAAGGGTCATGCACCTCTCCACTGACCACACACACACACACACACACACACACACACACACACACACACACACACATGAAGCACACACACACACACACACACACACACACACACACACACACACACACACACACACACTCTCTCTCTCTCTCTCTCTTCTCTCTCTCTCTCTCTTTCACACACACACACACACACACACACACACACACACACACACACACACACACACACACACACACACACACACACACACACACACACACACACACACACACACACACACACACACACACACACACACACACTTACTTTTTCTACGACTTTTTTTTATCAATTATCCTCTCTCTCTCTCTCTCTCTCTCTCTCTCTCTCTCTCTCTCTCTCTCTCTCTCTCTCTCTCTCTCTCTCTCTCTCTCTCTGTGAACTGAATCACGTGCCGCTTCACCCTCCAAAAACTAAATCCATGCTTATCACAACCAGGCAAAAAAGAGAAAGTCTCACGACTAGGTTCCCTCCCCTACATCTTAAAGATGAACCCTTGGACAGGTTACATACCACAACGTGCTAGACATAACAGTTGATTACGTTCCCTCTCCTACATCTTAAAGATGGATCCTTGAATAGGTTACTCACCACAAAGTGCTAGGAATATCAATTGATTAAAGCATTAGCTGGCAAGCTCACATAACCTCACTGGGCAAAAACAAAATCTTTCACAGAAAGATTATCAACTCTCTAAAATCAAACGCTTCCTCATCCTGCATTCAAGCAAGCTCTTTTTCAACTCTCATATTCAATCATACATAGACTATGGATCTAATCTATGGGATTCTGCTGGCGTTAACACCCTCAAACCATTGCTGAGCCTATACAAACGAGCACTGAAATTAGTCCTCCTTAAATGCAGTAGTCTCCTGGACTCATACTATGACAAGGTTCAAATTCTCCCCTTACGTCTTAGATTAGAATACAACACACATGATGATAATAGACAGACAACACCAATGCATGTCAACCTTCAACGCCATCATTTCAACCACCTTATGTACCAATGCTTGCATACTCCACCACCCTCCACCACCACCCTCCTTGCCTGATGTATGAACCCTGACTTTTACCAAAGTTTTTGCTCTTGAAATGCACGTTGCTTTGATCAATAAGTGTATCTCTTATGAGTGTGAGTGTGTGTGTGTGTGTGTGTGTGTGTGTGTGTGTGTGTGTGTGTGTGTGTGTGTGTGTGTGTGTGTTTGTCCTATTACCTCCTGCCGTCTGGCATGCCTTTATGTTTGCATTCTTAAGCGACTCTCTCTCTCTCTCTCTCTCTCTCTCTCTCTCTCTCTCTCTTAGCTATTTTCTGCGGGAATGACGTCGATTTGTTATCTATATGACATACCCCCCTCCTCCTCTCCCTCGGCGCCCATGGTAACTGGGCTATCATTATGCATGTTTTCCCTTCTCCATTTGTGCTTTATTTTCATTCTTTTTCCGGGTGCTTCAACATTGATTGTCTGCCAATTCCTTTGTATTTTTTGTTTGTTTGTTCGATTGTTCTAACAACCATAACTATGTGCTCTTTCCTGCACCCCACTCTCGCCTCTCTCGCTTCTTCCCTCCCTCTCGCTTCCCCCTCCCTCTCCTCTCTCTCTCTCTCTCTCTCTCTCTCTCTCTCTCTCTCTCTCTCTCTCTTCTCTCTCTCTCCTTTCCTGCACTCTTCCGTTCCTGCATCTCTCTCTGTCTCTCTGTCTTTGTCTCCCCCCTTCTCTGTTTTTTTTTTACTTATTTTTCATTCCGTTTCTTTTTTTTTTTTTTGTTTTAGCCACTTTTTGCATGCTTCCATATTTGTTTGCCTTGTCTTATTTTGCATTGTTGACTCTAGTCAGGCCGAGGAATGGTTGTTAAAAAACTGCACCAGTGCTTATCTATTACCCTCGTAAATAAAACACACACTCTCTCTCTCTCTCTCTCTCTCTCTCTCTCTCTCTCTCTCTCTCTCTCTCTCTCTAAAATGGAGCATGTCCCAAAGAAGGAGGAGTGTTGGCGAACGGTGGTGTCTCATTCTGTTCCTCAGTAAGGAATGTCGGTTCACTTTTCTGCCCCGTTCTGCTCTGCCGATAGATGGGTTGCACACACCTAGCTGTCTTGTTGTGTGCTCCAATAAGAAACGTTGACGCATTTTGCTGTTTTATTATGTGCTCAAAGGAGTGCTGTCTCACGTTTGCTCCACTGAAGAGCATTAGCACCACCATTTGCTGTTACTCTTGATGCGCAAAGCTGGAGGTTTGGCCTACACTGTTGTCTGTCCTCAGTCCCCTACAGGAATCAGAAAGGCTTTATCTTCAGTCCTCTACAAAACTCAGAAAGGCTTTATCCTCAGTCCTCTACAGGAATCAGAAAGGCTTTATCCTCAGTCCTTTACAGGAATCAGAAAGGCTTTATCCTCAGTCCTCTACAGGAACCAGAAAGTCTTTATCCTCAGTCCCCTACAAAAATCAGAAAGGCTTTATCCTCAGTCCTCTAGAGGAATCAGAAAGGCTTTATCCTCAGTCCTCTACAGGAATCAGAAAGGCTTTGTCCTCAGTCCTCTACAGGAATCAGAAAGGCTTTATCCTCAATCCTTTACATGAATCAGAAAGGCTTTATCTTCAGTCCTCTACAGATATCAGCAAGGCTTTATCCTCGGTCCTCTACAGGAATCAGAAAGGCTTTATCCTCAGCCCTTTACATGAATCAGAAAGGTTTTTAGGGAGAGCAAAACCACTGTCACAGACGAACGGATCCTGGATTCACCCTGTGATCTGCCTCTGCAGCACTGCTGAACGGAGTGGTCCTTGGACTACCATCCACCTTTCCGCCACGCGTCATCAACACAGGTTCCAAGAAACACACATGTGCACGACTGACAGGACTGCTGGTATATCAAGCAATATATTGAGAGAATACGGCTTCCAAGCTGAATTCGTCGTCTTTGAGCAAGTGGGTGTGTAGGGGCACTTACCTATGATCTTAGAGAACAGCTTCCGAGGTCTGGGAAAAAGAGGAGCAGAACCCAACAGGCCGTAACAGAACTACTGAAAAACAGTTCCAGCTGGATTTAGTGGTAACAAAACTCCCCTGGGTTTACGTTTCCTACGTCTACGTGAGCGAGACACCCGCCCTAAAGCGACCTGGCCTTGACATGCCTGGCAATCCAGGAGTTGCAGAGTGGAATCACAACGACGTCCATGACAAAAAGATAGAGCTCAGGACTAGAGCACTTGCATGAAGGGGGCTTCCTCTCTAAAGACCTTTTTCAATGTCCCATCATCTGTGCTACTTCAGTGGCACTGCACCCACGCCGCTCATTCCGACACCCCTTCGAGATCCACAACTTGGCCCGGCACTCTGCAGACCTGGCATTGGCAATCCGCGGGAAGCAGTTCATGCCAAGTCGTCAAGAGGCATCCCAAATGCACTGCTGCTGAGTCACTTCGGTGGTGTTCAGTGGTGGTGCCTGTTCTGATCCAGCATACGCAGGACACCACTTACTTTTCTTTTTTTTTTTGTCTAGCTAGTCAAAGAGATTCTTCCTTCCATAAACTCTGTCCAGCGTGACTGTCGCCCTTTCGGCGGCATGAATTGGTATTGTTGTTTTTGTCATCTGAAACCTGCAGTCTCCACACGCTTTCTCCATCACAGTTTGGATGCTGTACTGTGTGGAGCAGATGAAAGAGGTCAGACATCAGGGGGAGCATTTACGCATACATAACCAAAATGACCATGCTATCTACATTGAAACACAGGCAATGGCAGTAAAAGGCAGAAGAGTAGCACAAAAAGGGCAGTGAACATATTGAATGAGGACAGGGAGAGGGGGGGGGGGGGGGCAAGAAAACTAGCAAAGAAGAAAACCACGAAACGTTGGAAATAGTAGGAAAATGAGAGGAGAGAGAGAGAGAGAGAGAGAGAGAGAGAGAGAGAGAGAGAGAGAGAGAGAGAGAGAGAGAGAGAGAGAGAGAGACAGACAGACAGACAGACAGACAGACTGACTGACTGACAGACAGACAGACAGACAGAGACAGACAGACAGACAGAAGAAGAAGAAGAGAAGAAGAAGAAGAAGAAGAAGAGAAGAGAGGAAAAAAGATGAAGAAGTAGAAAAGACAGCAAAAACTAGATACACAGATACAGCAAGAAAAACAGAACAAAACACAAAACAATAGAAACATGAACAAGAAGAAGGAAAAAGCAGAAACATGTACAAGTAGGAAAGTGCCTGTGTTGATGAACACCAGTACCTGGTGTTTCCCTCTCCCACACCGAAGGACTGTCGCCATTTTGGTGGCTTCAGTACCAATGCACGTGACTCCAGTGACATCTGGGTTTCCCTCAGTCCTGTGATGGACGGGAGGTTTGCGTGGCGAGAAGCCACAAGACAGCCTCCCTGACCCGACCAACACACCGCTGTTGGCCCTCACTGATGTGCCGTGCTGTTAGAAGTCGGGTTACCAAAGCAGGAAAAATTGCCTTCCGTCTCAGACCATGCGAACACAGTATTGGCCTTCTCTCTCTCTCTCTCTCTCTCTCTCTCTCTCTCTCTCTCTCTCTCTCTCTCTCTCTCTCTCTCTCTCTCTCTCTCCCTCCTTTCTTGCCCTCTTCTCTCATTCCTTTCTTTCTTCCTGTCTTCATTCTCCATTTATTTCTTAATGTTTTCTTGCCTTTCTTTCTCTCTTTCTGTCTAACTCTGTTTCTTCCTTTTTCCCTTCTTCCATCCTTCTTTATTTCTTTCCGTCCTTCCTTTCTTCTTCATTTCATTCTTTATTTCGTTCGTTCAGTCTTCTTCTTCTCCTTTTTCTTCTTCTTCTGTTGTCATTTCTGTTGTAATAGCTTCTATTGTTATCATATTGTTAGCATTGTTTGGTCGGGGTCTCATAGGTGATATAACAGCGTCTTTTTGAAAGCCTTCCCATACTTCTGGACTTATTCTTGATCATAAGATGAACAGACCTCAAAGTTCAAGTGAACGATATTTTCATGATTCCAGACATCACTGTGTTTTTGACTCTCGTGGTGTCTGGTCAGAAATGACAGCTAAGAAAAAGGATGGTCAATCATGTCTGTAGACCACAGAGACCCCCGCCCTGCCATGTCACCAGCTGTGTTCTTCTTCTTCTTCGTGACTGGAACACAGCTGACATGTTGGATGGCTGAGTGAGTATCGGCTGTAAGGCGTGATTAGCCATCCCTGAAAATGTCCCCTGTCTCTCAAGTCTCGCAAGTCCATACCCTTATCAGCAAGTACATTGTTTTGTTGCTGCGTGTTCTCTACTACTACCCATTCCTCCTCCTCCTCCTCTAACTACTACTACTACTACTACTACTACTACTACTACTACTACTACTACTACTACTACTATGATGACGACGACGATGACTACTCATACTACTACTATCACTATCACTGCTGCTACTGCTGCTGCTGCTGCTGCTGCTGGTACGACTACTACTACTATGACCACCACCATCACCACCAGCAGGGATAAGTTGAGAAGACAGTAAAAGCTATACAGCTATACCCAGATATAGTCGAAATTTAGGCATGAAACAAACAATAGGA
>JADBJO010001364.1:210000-212500 GCA_016801955.1 Conus betulinus | reverse complement strand
GGTGGACCTGCTGGACACGGCAGGGAACCTGGCCTTCCCGGCCATGCGGCGCCTGTCCATCACCACGGCCCACGGCTTCGTGCTGGTCTACTCCATCACCTCCCAGGCTTCCTTCGACGAAATCAAGAAGCTGTGGACGCAGATCAAGGAGGAGCGGAGCAACTACCAGGAGATCCCCTGCGTCATCGTGGGCACCATGACCGACCTGGAGAACAGCCGGCAGGTGGAGAAGTTCGACACGCTCAACTGGTCTACAACGAGGGTTTCCCCGGAGGCTTCGTGGAGGTGTCGGCCAAGGACGACGAGAACGTGGAGGACATCTTCAGGCTGTTGCTGGACCAGTCCCGGGGCGGGGCGAGGTACATGGGGCCTCTGAGCATGCGCCGGAGGAGCGCGAACTCGCTGGATGAGTCTGAGCCCGTGCGTGAGGAGTGGGACAGTGACGCCAAGAGCTTCAACCGCTCCCGGAGCCTGGTCCGGCGGGGGTCCAAGGGCCCCAAGGTCCGCAAGGCTCGACGTCACGACAAGAACGACTGCAGGGTGTCCTGAGTGGCCCACCCCTTCCCCAACCCCTGCACGGACCGTCTGGACACCTGCAGGGCACCTGCAGGAACCCTCCGCTCCTGAGCTGCGCATGCGTGCTGCTGACGGGGAAACGACACGCTTGTCTTCAGACACTCCTTGAGACCTTCTTCAGACACACCTCCTTGAGACCTTCTTCAGACCTTTTCTGTGTGTCACATCGTGTTGGAGATCCCTCTGTCCTCTGAACGCTGAGAGAAAGGAACAGAGCAGATGATGCTTGTGTCTGTGGCACAACACGTTGGGAATGTTACTGTAAACACGTTTGACGGGCAGTGGCACAATCAACAAGGTGACTACCAACACGTGCATTTTGTTTTCCAGGTGAAAGATCCACCCCGGTTGGCCTGGAGGGTGGTGACGGTCTGTGTTATCCACTTCAAACGGTTGCATAATAACAGCTCAATTAGTGCTTGCATATGCCTCGCACGACAACAACTCATTTCTGACGCCAAACCGACGGTAGCCCAGTCCGGACCGTGCATCGTGTGTCTGGACCCATGTAGCTCTGTGCACAGTCACGTAACATGTACAGTAATGGGGACCAGGAATGTGTGAGTCGGTTTCAGTTGCTGCTGCTGCTGCTGCTGCTGCCTACTGCTGTTACTTGATTTGAAAACATAGCTGCTGATGCACTCTGTAAGAATGCTGACGTCATCTGCCTCGTTCTGGGACTGCCCTGTTTCTGTTAACCCCTGTTACATCTGGAAGAAAAAAATGGTGGACAGAAATATTGGAAACAACAGACAATGATACTTGCATGGTTGTTGTTCTGTCTTTCTGCTTCATTTCATTTCTTTTACCGTTACTTTCGTTTGGCATCAAGTCTTTACAGACTTGTCATACTCTCATAAGTCTCAGTAGGAAAAGACAATCAAGGCTGAATTATCTTTTTGTGAACTTTATTTTTCTTGCAGCCCATTTTCTTCAGGAGGTATTCGGGTGCAAGTGTAAAGAAAAGAAAAGAAAAGAAAAAAAAGAAAGAAAATACTCACCTAAAACCTAAATATTTGCTTTCTCTGTCTTACTGTTATATTCTCATTTTGCAGAGTCTTTTTTTAGTAAAATATGTAATGTAAAGTTACGCTACGAATGTAAAGTAACAGAACTGTTCATTTTTAAAACACACAACCAGAAAATAAATGGATATTTTCAAAGAACCGCAGCGTAATGGTAAACGTTCCTCTTTCGATAAATTGTCTTTCAGCGAGAAAAAAGATTGCGTCTTGGTAAGTTCGCTGATAAGCCGAAGAGCTGCTAACAACAGAACGTAATCATCATGGCCTCTGTGTGAAAGCAATCCCTGCAGTGTCTGCGATACTGTGGACGGAGCCAGCGTTTTGTATTCCTGTCGCCAAAGTCAGAACAAACTCTTCCCACTGATAGAAAGGGATTCAATCAAACGTCATGGACCGATCTGGGCAGGCTGTACGGACGATTGTGGTAGGACTTTACAGTGTCATTTCACCTGCATTTGCGTCTAGACATTTCTGTCTGCTTGAAACACCGGCCAAGCGCACGCGCGCGCGCCCATGCACACACACACACACACACACACACACACACACACACATGTACACACACACACACACACACACACACATACACGCTTACACACACACACACACACACTCACACACACACTCACGCGCGCTTACACAGACTCTCTCTCTCTCTCTCTCTCTCTCTCTCTCTCTCTCTCTGCACCTTATACATAACGGACGTAGACATAACATGTTGCCCTTATAAACGTTGGCTATGACACATCTATATTGCACCTATACACCTATATCTTTTTTAGCAATAGCTGCAGGCGTGCCAACATAGTTATCTTTATAAGCAAAGCCACAAACATGCCAACATAGTTATCTTTATAAGCAAAGCCATAAACATGCCAACATAGTTATCTTTATAAACA
>JADBJO010001364.1:190000-192500 GCA_016801955.1 Conus betulinus | reverse complement strand
AGAGAGAGAGAGAGAGAGAGAGAGAGAGAGAGAGAGAGAGAGAGAGAGAGAGAGAGAGAGAGGAGAGAGAGAGAGAGAGAGAGAGAGAGACAGAGAGACAGAGAGACAGAGAAGAGAGAAGAAGAAGAAGAAGAAGAAGAAGAAGAAGAAGAAGAAGAAGAAGAAGAAGAAGAAGAAGAAGAAGGGGGGGGGGGGGGGGATGAGGACACACACACACACACACACACACACACACACACACACACACACACACAGAGAGAGAGAGAGAGAGAGAGAGAGAGAGAGAGAGAGAGAGAGAGAGAGAGGAGAGAGAGAGAGAGAGAGAGAGAGAGAGAGAGACAGACAGACAGACAGACAGACAGACAGACAGACAGACAGACAGACAGAACCAAACATGCTTTACGTTCTCATACCCGTTCTGTTTTTTTTTTATATCCCTGCCCTTTTCGAGCTGCCAGTGAAAGCATTGGCCTAACGTCGTCAGCTCAACACTTGGCTGGCCGGCCAATTGGATTCCTGTTCCTCGCCTCTCTGCAGTGGACAGAAGACGACCACCGTCCTTCCACAAGCGGCGGCCATGCCGTGCAGACAGGGCAGACAGGTCTGCGAGGATGGAAGACAGACACTCTGTGCCTTACTGCGCTGTGGAGGACACTGAACGCGGGGGGGTGGGGACTGGAGAGGCTTTGAACGAAACAGATCGAAATGGTTGACAGGCATCAACTGCTTCGAGAAACACTCTCAAGTCCCTTTTGGATCCTAGTCTCGTGTCTTGCCCACCCCCCCCCCCCCCCCCTCCCCTCCTCCCTCTCCACCCCCCCACCCCCCATCACTCCCCCACGTCTTTCCCCCCTTTCTACATTTTCAATCCCTCCTCCTTGTCTTCTGCTTCTGGTTGTTCTCACTCTCATCTCTTCCGTTTTTTTTCTACATTGGCTCCACGTCTTGTTTCTATCTTTCAATCCCTCCTCCTGTTTTCTGCTTCTGGTTGGTTCTCACTTCTCATCTTCCGTTTTTCTACATGGCCATGCTGTTCACGGACATTTTCTACATGGCCATGCTGTTCACAGACATTTTCTACATGACCATGCTGTTCACGGACATTTTCTACTACATGACCATGCTGTTCACGGACATTTTCTACATGGCCATGCTGTTCACGGACATTTTTCTACATGGCCATGCTGTTCACGGACATTTTCTACATGACCATGCTGTCGTAAACCATCGGGGTAGAACTGCCCCACACTCCTGTTTTTCAGCATGACCATGCTGTTGTAAGCCATCAGGGGAGGACTGCCCACACCTCTGGACTCCTGTTTTCAGCATGACCATGCTGTTGTAAGCCATCGGGGAGGACTGCCCTCACTTCTGCACCCCTGTGTTTTTCTCCTTGACCATTCTACTAACAGTTATCCAGGGATAACTGACCTCACTTCTCCTGTTCTTTTTTTCTCCTGTTCTTTTTTTTCCGCTAAGCCATCTTTGGAGCATTACTTGACGTATTCCACACGCACTATCTCGGACATATGAAAAAAAAAAAAACCTCATCGAAAGCTGACTTGCCTGTTCTGAGTTATGTATGGAATAAGCACTCTCCTTTGCATCTTATTTTCAGTGTTCATTCATGCTCGGGCTTGGTTTGTATATCTGTGCTACGAAACGGAACTGGCTGTGTGTGAAACCATTAAACTTAAGAGAACAGCGCTCAAGTTATTTTAGCGTATAGAAAAAAACGTGTAGAAGTCTGAAGATATCCTTTTTTGTTTGTTCTCGTGGCAAGATTTATTCTGAAACAAAGAAAACCTGGCTTTGGGAATAAAGTATACCTTGTGATATTTATGAGAACTGATCACCTCTCTTGGTGTCTACCACCATGCAAGCATTTTTTTTTTTGGGAATTCTGAGTATTTTTTTTTTTTCAAGAAAATGATGGTATTCTGTTTACAATATCCAGATCCAATCATAAATGGGTTCTGTAGACCTGTTGCTGTGTACTATGTCATCCCAAAAAGGGGGAAAAGTGTTAAATAGCTGAATGATACAAGTGGTGCCATGCACATTTTGTCATAGGCATCGCTAGTTCATTAAACAGTAAACAACGCAGGGGTGAACGTATCTCTTTGTCTAAGATCACGAGTACACTGCACACTGTCGTATATTGCTGTTCCACTTTTATACATACTTTAATTAGTTGTGTGTGGATTTATAAGTTTCCATCTCGAGGCCTGCTAGGTTCATCTAAAATGGGTATGTAAGAGATTGTGAACATGAAATGAATGCTTGATGAAACTTTTGGCATGCTACATGTAATTCTACGTCAGAAAATATCTGCGTCTAAATTTCTGCAAAAATAAGTCATGTGATCAATAGTGCTAGAGAGAGAGAGAGAGAGAGAGAGAGAGAGAGAGAGAGAGAGAGAGAGAGAGAGAGAGAGAGAGAGAGAGAGAGACTGGGCAGTATCCATCAAGGGCTAAAGTGAAGAGGACTTGAGTGACTG
>JADBJO010001364.1:180000-185000 GCA_016801955.1 Conus betulinus | reverse complement strand
TAATAGTGCACAATGCTTTCCATTGATAATGGTGCACGATGCTTTCCATTGATAATGGTGCACGATGCTTTCCATTGATAATAGTGCACAATGCTTTCCATTGATAGTGGTGCACAATGCTTTCCATTGATAATGGTGCACGATGCTTTCCATTGATAGTGGTGCACGATGCTTTCCATTGATAATGGTGCACGATGCTTTCCATTGATAGTGGTGCACGATGCTTTCCATTGATAGTGGTGCACAATGCTTTCCATTGATAGTAGTGCACGATGCTTTCCATTGATAGAGGTCCACAATGCTTTTCATTGATAGTAGTGCACAATGCTCTCCATTGATAGTGGTGCACAATGCTTTCCATCCGCAGTGGTGCACACTGACTTCCATTGATAGTGCTGCACAAAGCTTTTCATTAATATTGGTGCACATGCTTTCCATTGATAGTGGTGCACATTGCTTTCCAATAGTATTGGTGCCCAATGTTTTCCATTGATAGTGCTGCACAACGCTTGCCAATAGCATTGCGCACGATTTTTTTTTTCCATTTATAGTGCTGCAATATATTTTCCATTGATAGAGGTGCAGAATGTTTTCCATGATAGTGGTGCACAATGCTTTCTATCAGTGGTGGTGCACAAGTTTTTCCCCATAATAGTGATGCACAATGTTTTCTGTTGATAGAGGTGCACAATGTTTACCATTGATAGTGGTGTACAACGTTTTCCAATAGTATTGGTGCACATTTTTTTTTTTTTCCATTAATAGTGGTGCACAATGCTTTCTATCAGTGGTATTGCATAATGTTTTTCATCATGGTGGTACACAATGTTTTCCATTGATAGAGGTGCACAATATTTTCCATTGATAGTGGAGTATGATGCTTTCGTGCGCAATGTTTTCCATTGATAGAGGTGCACAATGTTTTCCATTGATAGAGGTGCACAATATTTTCCATTGATAGTGGAGCATGATGCTTTCCATTAATAGTGGTGCACAATGTTTTCCATTGGTAGAGGTGCACAATATTTTCCATTGATAGTGGAGTACGATGTTTTCCATTGATGGTGGTGCACAGTGTTTTCCCATGATAGATGCGCACAACATTTTCCATTGATAGTGGAGCATGATGCTTTCCATTAATAGTGGTGTACAATGTTTTCCATTGATAGAGGTGCACAATATTTTCCATTGATAGTGGACTACGATGTTTTCCATTGATAGAGGTGCACAGTGTTTTCCATTGATAGATGTGCACAACATTTTCCATTGATAGTGGAGCATGATGTTTTCCATTAATAGTGGTGTACAATGTTTTCTACTAATAGTAGTGCACAATGCTTTCCATTGATAGTGGTGCACAATGTTTTCCATCAGCTGTGTTGCACAATGCTTTCCACCAATAGTAGTGTACAATGCTTTCCACCAATAGTAGTGTACAATGCTTTCCACCAATAGTAGTGTACAATGCTTTCCACCAATAGTAGTGTACAATGCTTTCCACCAATGGTACTGTACAATGTTTTCCACCAATAGTGGTGCACAATATTTTCATTGATAGTGATGCAGTCTGAATCCATTGAAACTAATGTGCATATTTTCCATTTATTACGGAACACAAACTATTTCTATTGTATGTGGTTTATGCTGCTTTCTTTTCGCGGCAGTGTAGATGGGTTGTTTTGTTTTTTTTGTTTTTGTTTTTTCTTGTTTTTTTGTTTTGTTGTTTTGCTTTTCGTTTATGGCATAATGCCTTGCCTTTCATTGACAGTAGTACAGGCTGCTGCCCGTTCCTAGCTGTCATGCTGCAGGAAGCATTTCTCTCACTGATGTCGTGAAATTTGAGTTATTTGACATCTGACATTTGATGTCTGAGCAATGTTAACGTATGCTATGCGTAGTCTTGTAGACTTGATGTCTGATCCGTGTGACTGTATACTACGTGTAGTATTGTAGACACTCAATGGCTGATCTGTGCGACAGTATCCTAATAGTCTTTTGATGTCTGATCAGTGTGACTGTATACTACGTGTAGTATTGTAGACACTTTAATGGCTGATGTGTGCGACGTATCCTAATAGCCTTTTGATGTCTGATCAGTGTGACTGTATACAACGCGTAGTATTGTAGACACTTAATGGCTGATGTGTGCGACAGTATCCTGATAGCCTTTTGATGTCTGATCAGTGTGACTGTATACAACGTGTAGTCTTGCAGACTTGATGTCTGAGCAATAAGACCGTATGCTCTGTGTTGTATTTTAGACTAAGGCAGCACTGCTCTGTGTTGTATTTTAGACTGAGGCAGCACTACACAATTGGCCTTGTACCCATTTCTAGAAAATCCATGGTGGTGTATTTTACCGCTGATCTAGGCCTGCAGACGTTTGCCCTTACTTTATAACTACGCCTTTCACGAGAAGTGCATTTTCTTCACGCATTCACAATTTTGTTTTTTCTGGGAAGTTTTGCTGCACAAAATGTGGAAAGGGTCTTGAACAGTACATTGCTATCTAGAATTGTTTGAAAAAAAACTGATTCAGAAAGGACCGTTCTCTCATTCGCTATTTTCCCTTGCAGAAAGTGGAAATAGAAAGAAAAAAAGAAAACGCAGCTTTTCATATCCAGAGAGAGAGAGAGAGAGAGAGAGAGAGAGAGAGAGAGAGAGAGAGTTTTTAGCATCGAAAGAAAATCGAAAGAAAATTTTATTTTTAAATGTATCAAAAAGAAAGAGAGTACAATAACATGAATACAACATATGATGGTATATATTTTGCCAGGATGGCTGAGTTATGCAGCTATACCTCTGTTTTAGGTCAGACCATGTACTTGTCCCAACGAAACCAAAGATGTGAAGGTTTTACCAGCCCCAGCTGTCTTGTTGGATTCTCGCAATATACGTTTTCGTTTCGTACCTGTACCTGTGTTTCAAAGTACAAGTTAACACACTGAATGCTGGCAACTCCTTTTCCCTGTTGTACAGAAAAGTAAAAGACTAGCAATTCTAAGTGTCCATAACTCCACAAAATTTTAATTTTCGCAAAATTCATCAAGACATTAGATCGATGGAATGGTCTTCACTTTCTCTGTGGTGACATTCGAGGTGTTCATTTTCACAATGACTGTAAAATGAGCGATTGTTGAACATCTGCATGGAGGAAGGGATCATCAGCAAAATGAAAGGATGGCAAAGAGAGAGGCTGATGGAAAGGAGAACTCTTTTATGTGTAAAGCCCCCCTTTCCATCACAGATTATTTCCTGCAATGCGAGGCACATAATCAGTTCTAATGATTCCGGTCTGTTTATTTCCTGCAATGCAAGGCACATAGTGAGTTTTAGTGATTCCTGTCTGTTTGTTTCCTGCAATGCAAGGCACATAATGAGTTCTAATGATTCCGGTGTGTTTGTTTCCTGCAATGCGAGGCACAGAATGAGTTCTAATCATTCCGGTCTGTTTATTTCCTGCAATGCAAGGCACATAATGAGTTCTAATGATTCCGGTCTGTTTATTTCCTGCAATGCAAGGCACAGAATAAGTTCTAGTGATTCCGGCCTGTGTGCCAACAGATCCACAGCCCACTCTTCCTGACCTGCATTAAACGTATGAAGATATCAATATTTCGTGTGTGTGTGTGTGTGTGTGTGTGTGTGTGTGTGTGTGTGTGTGTGTGTGTGTGTGTGTGTGTGTGTGTGTGAGAGAGAGAGAGAGAGAGAGAGAGAGAGAGAGAGAGAGAGAGAGAGAGAGAGAGAGAGAGAGAGAGAGTAGAAATATTCATAAGCAAAATATAGACAGAGTACAAATGATGCACTTGATATCCTTTAACTAGAACATTGCTTTTCGTATGTTGAGATTTTGAACAGACATTTCGACTGGAAATTTCCTTTAGATTTTTTACCGATGACTAGAGCATTGCTTTCCCCAGGCAGTATGAGTTCTACAGTTGGAAAATGCACTAATTTTTTCAGATGCTATCTGGTCTGAATATAAGTTTGTGCGTGCGTGCGTGTGTGCGTGTGTGCGTGCGTGCGTGCGTGTGTGTGTGTGTGTGTGTGTGTGTGTGTGTGTGTGTGTGTGTGTGTGTGTGTGTGTGTGTGTGTGTGTGTGTGTGTGTGAAGGCACGGAATGTTTCGTTTTCACATGTATTTGGCATTGGCACAAGTATAGGTGACACTGAACAGGACCTCCAGAATTCAATAGCCTGTTCCGCAGAGACAAAGGTGAGTGAGGCCAGTAAGTACTTTGGCTTGATATTCAGCTTCTATAGCAAGTACTTTGGCTGGTATTCAGACTCTCTAAAAGTTACTGGCTGCATTGGCATATTTTAGTTGATCAATAATATATTTTTTTTTAAATCACAGAATCAATCTATTAATTTGTACATTATTGAACGATCAATTTACAGCACATTTCCCATCTGCAAGTCTTTAAAGCTTTACAAGCTTTGTTTTTGTTGTGAAGGCTGCTGATACCAAGAGCTACATCCTGCTTCCTTTCTATGTTGTTTTCCTTGCACAGTGTTTCCTGTTGTGTCCTCTAGCTTCCTTGGCCACGCTGGGAGACAGCCATGACGGACAGTGGTTCATCATCTGGAGCACAGTGAGGAGGACAACAGATCAGATCCAATGGGATGAACAGCCATCAGATGATCAGTGGAAAACCCCACCAGTGTGATCATCATGCTTATAGTAGTGTGTGTGTGTGTGTGTGTGTGTGTGTGTGTGTGTGTGTGTGTGTGTGTGTGTACGTGCGTGCGTGCGTGCGTGCGTGCGCGCGCGCGCGCGCGCGCGCGCGCGCGCGCGTGTGTGTGTGTGTGTGTGTGTGTGTGTGAGAGAGAGAGAGAGAGAGAGAGAGAGAGAGAGAGAGAGAGAGAGAGAGAGAGAGAGAGAGAGAGAGAGAGAGAGAGAGAGCACAGACAGTGAGCAATGTCTTCTTGGCTCTCATGAAACAAAGAGCCATCACATTGCTTCCACGTGAATTGTATGTGCCTCCTAACTAGGCTCAG
>JADBJO010001364.1:167500-170000 GCA_016801955.1 Conus betulinus | reverse complement strand
GTGAAGTCAACAGGCCACACCAACACATGGAGAACTCAGCAGTACAGGTGAAGTCAACAGGCCACACAGGTGAAGTCAACAGGCCACACCAACACATGGAGAACTCAGCAGTACAGGTGAAGTCAACAGGCCACACAGTTGAAGTCAACAGACCACCAAACACATGAAGAACTCAGCAGTACAGGTGAAACGGCAAAAGTGTGTCGCCTTTAAAATGGCGGGGCAGATTTGAAGTGTTAGTTTCTACAAGGTTCTCCACCGAAAATTTCAGTGTTGGTAACGTGTTTGTGTGTCGAAAATCTCAACCACTAACGTCATTTTCACAAGTCTAATCTTTTGTGTGAAGTAACTAAAATCGTTGAACCGTCGTTTGGTGCTTGCGGTCTGCTGTTAGATCTTGCATGACATCGGCAAACAAACAGCTCACAGAGGCGGAAAAAATGCATTGTGTTGTTGGTAGATCAGGTGCTTTGGGTGTCTGAGTAGGCAAATGTGTTGAACTTTAACAGGTCAACCATCGGGAAAGCTTACAAGCGCTATTGTGACAGAAAAACAGTAGAAGACAAACCTAGGAGTGGTAGGCTCAAAGCATCTACCTCCGTTGAAGTCAGCCGAAAGACAATCAGGCGAAATCGGAATGAACTTGGCTATTCAAAACATCCCCAGTGAAGAAACTAGTCATTAGGGAAGTGAACAGAAAGACGCGGGCTGTACTTTAGTAGTAAACTTCACTGGACTCTGACAATCAGTGGAAGATACTCCCGATACTCTGTCAGCATGTTTTCAGTCGGAGGGCCAGATTATTAAGTACCAGCAAGTTCAGACCAGCCTAGAGGTAAGAATAATGAGTTTTCAGCAACAGGTACTTGTAGGTAGTCAGCGCCGGAAGTGCCGAGAGGGGGCAGACTTTTGTCCCCATATTCTGATCAAAACAGACCAGTGTAGACTATAAAAAACTTTGCCGCTAAATGAGGCCGATCAATGACGTCAGTATCTGTGGAATGCATCACTGGTGAACTGTGGTCTCTCTGGCTTTATTTCGGTTCTCCCTCCTTCCATACCAAGGAAAAGGTAATCTGTAAGATTTCATTGGTCTGGCTGACATAAAGATGTCTGTGTGTGTTGCCACTGGTTTAGCGCCTAAGGCTTATATGATTTCTGTCCAGGAGTTCCACGGAGACAGAAACGCAGACTACAAAACAGGCATCTCCCTCAACAGCCGCAGTGGTACGGTGGTTTATTTCAGGACTTGTGGTCTAGACGGTCACGAGTGAAGGCATATGAGAGGCACACATTTTTGTGGATGTTTCTATCATGCATGGCTCATACACAGTTCAGTGTGTTATAGTCTGATATAATTACTTTCATCCACACAACACACAATGTATACGTATTTCAAAGTAGGAATGTTTCTCCAGTTTTCTGACCAGCACTACAGGTGTCTGTATCTCTCGGGCGTGGCTCGCACTTAGATATGTTATGGTAGAAAGTGAAAAGTACAGCCTATAGATGCAGTCTCACTCACACAGGAACTCCACAGCATTATCCATATCTTCCTCATCCCCGTCGGTTATCAGTTGAACAAGCATAGTCTCATTTCTCTGGCCCTACATGTCCTCTGTCTCCGTGACCTCAGTGTCCATTCATCCAACACCTCCAGGCCAGTGGTGCAGTCCATGTTATCAGTTGAACAAGCATAGTCTCATTTTCTCCGGCCCTACATGTCCTCTGTCTTCGTGACCTCAGTGTCCATTCATCCAACACCTCCAGGCCAGTGGTGCAGTCCATGTTATCAGTTGAACAAGCATAGTCTCATTTCTCTGGCCCTACATGTCCTCTGTCTCCGTGACCTCAGTGTCCATTCATCCAACACCTCCAGGCCAGTGGTGCAGTCCATGTTATCAGTTGAACAAGCATAGTCTCATTTCTCTGGCCCTACATGTCCTCTGTCTCCGTGACCTCAGTGTCCATTCATCCAACACCTCCAGGCCAGTGGTGCAGTCCACGTCGTGGACATTGACAGCTTCATTGCGGATTATCGGTGGCTGACTGATCAACGATTGTCATCAGAAGAGGATGGCGATGACAAGGAAGTGGGAGAGGGTTCTTTGGGAGGGACAGGGGTAAGGGCGTGGGTGAGGCCATGGCAGTTTATCTGGTGCTGGATCCTAACAGGCATTACAGCCACTAAAGAGACTCGCCAGCAGTGGAGTGTCTTCTCAGGTGCGTGCCCTCATGTTCAGCTGCGGTGTGGCTGGGAAGGATCTGGCATGAGCACAGCGGAAATAAGGTCTTTAAGAGGGTATGAATGATTAGACATAACTCTGTCTCTCTCTGCCTGCTAGTTACTAGTGCGTGTATGTGTGTTCAAAAATATGTACGTACTTCGTCATATTCATTTTACTGCCTGTTTTCATACATGTTAATCTAGTACGTTGTAGTACATTTACATATGTTCCCCCAGCCCATCTCACTCCCTACCCCCACTCTCTCCTTCCTC
>JADBJO010001364.1:140000-157500 GCA_016801955.1 Conus betulinus | reverse complement strand
TGTCTAGCTAACTATTGACTGCAGTAATTGACAAGCACGCTGCCTGTCTGAATGTCTGCCTGAGTTACTGGATTCTGTCGCACTTGGTAGGGAGATAGGAGTGAAACTGGAGAGGGGTGGGTATGAAGTAGGGGGCTGGAGGTTGTCAACGGACAAGCCACTCTCTTTTTGCATGTTGGTTTGGACCATCTCGCCATTTTCACAACATGGAATAACGAAAAGAGAGTTTGAGAGAATGCTCCTATACAGCCCCTTTACTTCCTAAAAAGAAAAAATAAGAATATTATGATAGCAATAAGAAACTGAAAGCCCGGGGCATTTCTTCTTCTGCGATTACTGCTATCATAGCCTCTTGTGGCCCTCTCCTTGTTTACGGTAATTACAGAGCTCTCTTTCTTTGCCTGTCTAAACTAGAGCCTACAGGCATGCCTCTTTCATTGTTCACCAAAAGAGCAAAGAGGGTGGATCTATGGTGCAGCGTCGTTGACCCCCTTCCCTTCACAAGCTACGCTGGTCCATCAGTTCCAAGCACACACACACACACACACACACACACACACACACACACACACACTCACACGCACGCCCGCACGTACACACACACAGACACACACACACACACACACACACACACACACACACACACATACACACGCGCGCGCGCGCGCGCGCGCGCGCGCGCGCGCGCGCGCACACACACGTCTATCAGCTCCTTGCAGATTGTGAAGGGAAGGTGACACAGACGTTCCAGCATGGATCCACACTTTTCATCCTGCTGGTGAAAACTAGAAGAGCCATGCCTTTAGGCTTCAGTTTAGAGAGGCAGGGAAAGAGAACTCTCCAATTACCATACACAAGTGGAGGGCCACCAAAGGCTCTCGTAGCAGTAATCATAGGCGAAAAAAAAAAGCCTGAAGGCATCAATTCTTTGTACTGCTATTATGCTCTGTTAAAAGAGATAAATAAAAAGAAAAAGAAAACGGTTCTCTTCACGCATTCTGAAACCTCAAGCTTTATTTTTATTCTTCAATTGCAGGAAAATGAGGAGATGGTTTCACGCCAAGACATAGCCACTTTCTCAAAAAAAAAAATCTTTGGAAATAATAGACCTTGATACAGGAGATATAAGGGGAAAAAAAAAAAAAAAAAACCAAACAACAAACAAAAAAAAAAAACTTACATGGTCACATATACGTTACAAGAAATAAATGAAACACTAGGGAGATAAGACACTTTACTACAATGAAAATAACACTTTACTACAATGAAAATAACACTTTACTACAATGAAAATAATAGCATGTAGGAGGTAAGGGCACCATACTACGGTGAACGAAACACATGTTTTAAAACAAAACATTTTTGGTTAAAAAGAAAATGAGAGTGACACTTTGCTACAGCAAATAAATCCGAGCCTTTGGAAACAGGGCATTTGCTTCAACAAAACAAATTGAAGACGTTGTGAGCTTCTTGGACACTTTACTTCAATGAGCAATACAAAACGGTGGAATTAAAAACACTCACCACAACAAAGATTCAGGAAATAGAACAGTTGCTGCAGCAAACAAAACAAAACTTTGGAAGTAAAATATTGCAACGAACAAAAGAGTTTCAAGATGTCTGTAAAAAACGCGCGCGCGCGAACACACACACACACACACACACACACACACACACACACACACACACACACACACACACACACACACGCCAGATTGCTTCAATAATCAATCTAAAAAAACATTCCAGATGATGGCACTGCTGTTGAGGCCTGCTTTTTTGTCAAGTAAGCTTAATATGGCAGAGTTAAAAAAAAAAAAAAAAAGGAATTTGAAACTTTTGAGAGTCAAATCGTTCGATCCAAATATGGACGAGAAAAAAAAAGAAAAAGGAATTACGTATATCTGTGAAGCGTGAAGCAAGCCAGCAGCCATTTTCACGACGAACGTACCTGGTAAAAATGACATTTAGAACAAGGAGATAAAAGTGGACAAGATGTGCTGCAGAGAACTGCTTCTGGAGTCACTTCAAATGTCAAGTATCATTGCAGATCACACGCACAGAACACGATGCCAGGCTGCCTCTTGTGATTAGCTTCTTGCTATTTTAGTGTCTTTCAAAATAACTATTTCTACTCTCTCTCTCTCTCTCTCTCTCTCTCTCTCTCTCTCTCTCTCTCTCTCTCTCTCTCTCACACACACACACACACACACACACACACACACACACACACACACAGAGAGCAGAGAGAGAGAGAGAGAGAGAGAGAGAGAGAGAGAGAGAGAGAGAGCAATTTGATTGCAAATCTAAAAAGGAATGTTTTGCTGGGTGTGATAAGTTTCATTTACTGCCAGGCCTCAAAAGCAAAGAGGAAAAACGAACAAATACTAGTATGCTCTGTCCATTCCAGACACATATTAAAAGACGGAGACATAGCGGCATGTAAAGGAAAAAAGGTTTTGACTGCCTCCAGCCCCTATGTCCTTCCCACCCCATTTCCAGTTAACCCAGTCTATTTTCCCCCATTAGATAAGAATGCCAGTCGATCAGACAAATATTCAGACAGTGTACATAGCTGAGAGTTATTGCTTATGTTAGTAGCTAGCTACGAAGGCGGTTAGGTAGGTAGACCTTGAGCCAGCCAATGATTCTGTTCCACTATTCATGTCCAGTGTTTTTGCAGAGAATGTTAGATGGCATGCAGTTTGCTCACAAAAAAGGGGATATGTTCACTCAATTTCCAGTTTACATCAGTGGTCCGTTAACACACGTCCCTCTACCCGTGTCCTCCTCCCCCCCCCCCCCCCCCCCCCCCCCCCCCCCCCCCCAGCTCGCCCATTTTTATTCTTGGCCTTTGTTCTTTCATTACATAGCATTTTGCCGATACTGATCTCCGCCAGCCGTCTCGTACGCTGAACAGAGTGCCCCCTCCCCCCCCCCCCCCCCCCCCACCACACACACACACACACAGGCACAGCTAAAGCAAAAAGAAAAAGTCAAAGAGGCGGAAGATAATCAGAGAAATGCGTCACATAGCTCATTAATAAGCTTAGATTTAAAACTCGTAAAATGATGCTGATGATTACAGCTCCGTGTCAGCTCTCTCTCTCTTTACACACACACACACACACACACACACACACACACACACACACACACATGCCATATATCTATTCCTTCAAATCAGGGGAACCAGCTCCCCTGATGCTTTACAATGAATTCTTCTGTCTGAATTCTTATACCATTCGTATTTTAAAGGTAGACATATGTGACCATTCAAAACTTACAATATGGAATTCAAGAGAGAGAGAGAGAGAGAGAGAGAGAGAGAGAGAGAGAGAAGAGAGAGAGAGAGAGAGAGAGGTGAAACGGGAAAAAAGATAAAAAGTACATTATAGCGGTAGATGGTCTCTTCTAGCATAGCGCTGAGAATTTCGTCTTTAGATCTAATCTCACCCTCACCTCACCCAGTGCACTGCAAGAATTAGCATCATTTTCCATCTTTGATATCGTCATCACGTGTGCGATGATTAGAAGAACAGCTGCGAGTTTGGGTAATCAGGGAGGTCTGTCTTATCGGAGAGCAGGCAGTACAAGGAAACTGAGGTGTCTTGCCAGCCAAGGATGTGACTGTTGAACAATATGCAGGGACTTAAGTGCCACGTGCAGCTGGAGACATAGATCCTAACTCACCCCACCCCTTGCTTGAAGGTCCGTTACCTGGCCCATTTCTAACGAGGGCTTTGATCTGATTGAAGTGTACTGGGATTTCAGTTTGGTTGGTTGGTTGTTTTGTTTTTTTTTTTTCTCGTATAAATCCTAACCTCTCTCTCTCTCTCTCTCTCTCTCTCTCTCTCTCTGGCGACCAGTAAGCAGCGTACAGTGATTTTTTTCTATTCATTATGTTGAATTTGATTGATTTCCAGGTCCCGTAAGAAAGCCAGAGTTGGACAGGTGGTCAGTGTATGGTCACTCTGCAGGTAGGCAGTAAAATTGTCAAAAAATGATCGGTATTGAACTATGGCGAGCTCGGATTGGTCGTTTTCACCTGGCCAGAAAATTTGACTTTGTTTACACCGGGGAAAACAGGCGTGTGTGAAGTCGACTTGACTTTAAGTGACATGATTATGGCTTGTATTGTCATCTTCGCACTTTTGAAATGTGTGTCCGTGCTGCTGTCAAACTTTGCTGTCATGAACAGTCTTGCGTTCCATTCAGTCATGTCAGACCAGATGTTAGCGTCAGGGACAATGCCAGGGTGGGAAAATCTGACAGCTGATTTTGTTAGTGAAGGTCAGATCAGGTTAAGTTTGCATGTGCCTGTGGTTGTAGGCTTGTGTGCGACGAACGCCGTGTACCTGACGTGGAAAATTTTGCTGAGTCATGATGTTCAAACGGATCCAGGTCCAAAAACTACGCAAGAAACGTGTGACATGAAAGACACGGAAAAGGGGCAGGGCGGAGAGTGTGATGGTGGAGGAGAAGAAGGGTGCCTCAGATAATCTCTCTCACATTCTAGCAGCTATTGAGGCCCAAAGTCAGTCATTCAAAGCACAGTTTGACATACAAAACACACACTTAACTGAACTTAGGGAGGAACAATTACAACAGAACAGAATCATCAGAGACGAACTGGGTGAGATAAAGCAAGGGCTAACTAAAGTAGCGGAAAAGTGTGATCAAATAGATCAACGATGTGTAGCAGACTAGAAGAAGAGAATAGTTTGTTATGCAACAGAATGGACACTATGACTGCTGAGTTGGATGATCTCTGCACACAGAGGCGAAAGAAGGGAGATAAGTGTGCGTGTGTGTCTGAAAGAGTGGAAGAACTGAAAGAAGAAGTAAATAGACTGACTGATGAGATTGACAAATTAGAGGATTTCTCGCGGCGGGATAATCTGCGTATGTTTGGGGTCCCTCCTGTGCATGATGGTGGGAGGGAGGGGTATATGATGCGTGTGTGCTCGTGCGGTGTGTGAGGCATTGAATGGGGTGGAGGGGGGAAGAAAGTGGACACAAGATGACATTGTAAGGGCACACAGAGTGGGGCGGGCTAGGCCGGGGGAGCCACGGGCAATGATTGTGAAATTTAGTCAGTGGAAGAATAAGATGGAATTGCTCTGGAATAAAGAAGTAAGAGGTCAACTGGAAAGAAAAGGGGTCAGACTGGCGACAGATTTAACTCGTAGGCAACAAAACATGGTACAAATGGCAAAACAACAAGGGAAGGTAGCAGTGTTTGTCAAAGGTAAGCTGACCGTTCAAACACGTAAACCAGAGAATGACAGACAGTTTGGGGAAAGAACTGATGATGTTCGTGATGTGCCTGTACCTGAGCCCACCACCACCCCTAACCCAAACCCTACCCCCTTCCTCGTCCACCATGGAAATCAACCCACTCTCCCCATCGCGCCCCCCTCCCTCCCGCTTCCACTTACAGGTTGCTGATGAAGCCACGTTGAAAACCCCGCAGACAGGAGACCAGAGGGAGGAGGGTGGAGAGCGTGCATCACCAGCCTCTCTCTCTCCCTCCACAACAGAAGGGGGTGACAGGAGGACGACACGCAGTACGGCGAACAGTTCTGGTTCAGGTGCACCAAGCCAGGTCACCGGTACGCAACGTGCAGGCAACACGAGAAATTCGCGAAATCGCAGGCAGTCACTGGGCCGCGTTCATACGCTGGCTCCCTTGCGGGTGATATATGCACGGCAGACAGGGATGGCAATTATCTTAGCGGGCAAAACAGTAACTTGAACAAAGCTAGCTCACAAAAAGGGGGACGTACGTCACGCTCGAGTACCAGCAATAATAAATAACATAAGGCCGATCATCAAACGTCAAGACTAAATTTCCTAAATTACAATGTTGAAAATTTGAAAAATAAACTTGGTGACATTTCTTTCCTTGATTTTGTTAACAAATATGATATAATTTGTTTACAGAAACGTTCATCGATCATGCATTTGATTTCAGTTTTCACTTTAAAAATTATGTTGCATTTAGCGCTTGTGCTAAGAAAAACTGTCTGTTCATGGACGCGTTTCTGGAGGAGTTGTTGTTCTTGTTAAAAAGACTTGGCAAACTTTATACAAAAATTGAAATTGATTGTGAGAATGTTGTCGTGATTCAAATTGATAAATGCGTGTTTGGCTTAGATAAATGATGTTGTGTTTGTGGGGTGCTATGTTGTCCCTGAAGGAGGGCCCCTATATAGACAAACTAATCTCACAGATGGTATACTTATGCTTGAAGATAGTCTGCTGCAGTCTCTTTCTGATAGTAATGTTTATTATATTATGTGTGGTGATATGAACGCCAGAACGGGTTGTGAGCAGACAAAGGAGGAAAAAATGTATAATTATGTGTTTAATGTGCAAAATGATGATGACGATGATAATGATGAAATTGTTTCTATGAAAAGATGTTCAAAAGATAAAATTGTAAACAAGTTTGGTCGTTCCTTGTTGGACCTTTGCTTTTTGTTTGATTTGTGTATTCTGAATGGTTCGTGTGACACTGATGCTAATGGTGAATTTACCTTTGTTGCTCCACAGGGTTGTAGTGTAATTGATTATTTTCTAGTATCTAGTGAACTATGTTTATATTGTGCTTTAAAGGTGGGGGATACTCTCTTTTCTTGGCATTTGCCAGTTCAGTTTACATGGAATATTGTCCTGTTAAAGCAGATGTACCGTTAGTTGACAGGGTGAGAGAGGAGCGAGTGGTGTGGACAGAGGAAAATGTACAAACGTTTAAGAATGAATTGAACTCTGATGATTTTAAACAATGTTTTAGTTACAGCTATGAACAACATGACAGTTGATGTAAATAAGTGTGTGGATGGTTTTGTTAATGCTTTATATGGAGCTGCGGCATGTATGTAAGGAAAGTAGGAGGGAAGAAAAAAACAAAATGAAGATTGGTTTGACGATGAATGTGAGAAAAAGAAGAGGGAAGTAAAGAGATTACTACAAATATTTAGAAGGGGTAAATCAAAAGAGACAAAAGAAAAAAAAGTAATTTATATACAAAAGAAAGAAAGAATATATTGACTTAAGAAAAGAAAAGAAAAGAAAATTTGATGAAAACAGAATATTAAAGCTTAAACAATCAATAAATGATCCCAAATTGTTTTGGAGTACAATACGATCAGTTAACAGGAAATCCACCATTTACAATGAAATAACATCACAGCAATGGTTTGACCATTTTCATAGTGTATTCAACTCTCTTTGTAATGGTCAAAGTGATCCAGCGGTAGATGAAATAGAAGATGAACAAAATGATGAGCTTTTGTTTGATGACCCTATAACTACAGATGAAGTAAGAGCAAGCATTAGAAATTTGAAAAACTGGTAAAGCCCGGACCCAGATAGAATAATAAGTGAAATGCTAAAACATGCCAATGACTATGTGATTGATTTCTGTATTTCTTTATTTAACCATTTTTTTAATCATGGATTGTTTCCCCTGTCGTGGTCAACGTCCATTATTGTACCCATCTATAAAAAAGCAGACCCAAATACCCAGACAATTATAGAGGTGTAGCTCTCACAAGTATAATTAGTAAAGTATATACTCATGTTTTGAATAGAAGATTGACACAATGGGCTGAAAAGGAGAGGAAACTTGGGGAAGAGCAGGCGGGCTTCAGGTCAGGGTATAGTACAGTTGATCATATTTTCACATTATATGCTTTAGTCCAAAAGTGCCTAAAGAAAAATACTAAACTATATGTTGCTTTTGTTGATTTTAAAAAGGCTTTTGATTCTGTTAATAGAAAATGTGTGTGTGGCAAGTTCTTAGAAAAACAGGGGTTAAAGGAAAATTGTACTATGCGCTTCGTGGTGTATATAATTCAGTTTTAGCATGTGTTCGTGAGAAAGGATTGTACAGTGACTTATTCAATTGTCCTAGAGGAGTGAAGCAAGGTTGTCTATTGAGTCCTCAAATGTTTGCATTTTTTATAAATGAGATAGCTTTAGAAATGTCACATAAAGGCAAACATGGTATACAGTTGATTGCAGGTGCTGTTGAACTGTTTATGCTTTTATTTGCAGATGATGTAATCTTGTTCTCTAGTACTGTTGTTGGGTTGCAAAATCAAATAAATGTTTTAAAAAATGAAGCAGATAGACTTCAGTTAAGTGTTAATCTAGAGAAAACAAACATTATTGTCTTTCGTATGGGTGGTCATTTATCCCAGTATGAAAAGTGGTGGTATGGAGATGTAGAAGTAAAAGTAACCAATAGTTATAAATATTTGGGGATGTTATTTACAACGCGTTTAAGTCTAAATGCAGGGTGGCGTGAAATCGGCAGAAAGGGTAAGAAGGGGGTTGTAGAAATTCTAAGATGCATGAAAAGACTTAATAGCATTGACCCTTCTTTGTTCTGGAAGTTATTTGACTCACAAATAGCGCCTATGCTGACTTATGCTGCAGAAGTTTGGGGATTAGAAGAAAAAAATTTGGAATGGAGAAGGTACATACTATGGCTATTAAAAGATTCATGAACATTCCGCTGCATTCATCAAACACACAATGCTTATGGTGATTCTGGAAGATATCCTTTATTTATTCAAACGTTTTCAAAATCTATTAAGTATTGGTTAAAATTGACACAACTTCCAACATCAAGGCTATGTAGACAAGCATATGATATATGCTATATTTACAAATGGAAAGTGGACACTGCAATTGGGTTAGTAAAGTAAAACATGTGTGTTAACTATTAATGGGTTTGGTATTGTGTGGCTCAGCAAAGAGGTAGGGAACGAAAGGGCATTTATGTCAGAATTTAAGGATCGCTTGATAGCCTGCTGCTACAAACAGAATTGGCATTCAAAAATGGAAGAAAATGACAAGTATTCATGGTTTTATTCCTTTAAAAGTATTCTTCAGCCGCCGGAAATGTTTTTGAAATCTGTTACTAATAAACGGCATAGAAGCATATTGGCCAGATTTAGAAGTCGGACCCTTGGTTTTAAAGCAAATAAGAAATGGTTCTGCAATGAAGTTTATGTGTGATGATGTATGTGTGTTGTGTGTCCAGATAACAGTAAGGAAGATGAAGAGCACTTTTTATTTCAATGTAAGGCATATGAAGATAAAAGGAAAAAATCAAAACTATTTAATTTGATGCGAGAAAGACCATATACTTTGATTGAACTATTATCTTCTGATGATGGAAATATTCTTCGTCTGTTTGCTAAATATATTGCTGAATGTTATGATATCAGAGAGAAAAAAATGTCGGTTGCTGTTTCCCTGTGAGACAGTGCTTTGGTTCTCCGTATGTCATAGCTGGTCATTTAGGCCCACGTTTGGTGATCTGTCGTTTGTCGTTAACTTTATTATTCCCAAATAGATCAATACCGGGAATCGTGTTTGTAATGTTTTATACATTTTTCGTTTCATGAATTCTTGACGCTGCATTAATGATAGCCCCCTTGACATGAAGACAGGATAGTTATAGAGCGCTTTATCTCGTGAGAACCCAAAGCGCATATTACAGAAAAAATGATAAAATTATAATTCTAATTCAAAGCGCGCGCGCGCACACACACACACACACACACACACACACACACACACACACATCGCCGGGGAAAAAATCACACAGAGAGACAGACGGACGAGCGCGTTCAACACCAGCAAACACGCGCACAGTGGTAAGTGGATATCATTAATCAGTCCGAGGGAAAGATGTGTCTTTAGGGAGGTTTTAAAAGTCTCTAAAGAGTCCGTGTTAAGCAGGGAAGAAGGGAGACTATTCCTTAGAGCAGGTGCCTGGTAAGAGAAAGATCGTTGGCCTGAAGTTTTCAGGCGAGCGGAGGGAAGCCGAAGCAGACGAGAATCGGTGATGAGCGTAAGTTGCGAGACGGAACATAGAGATGGAGGAGGTCAGAGAGGTAGGAGGGAGCCAGATTATTCAGTGATTTGAAAACCAGGAGGAGGAGAGAACTTTAACGTCAATGCGAGATTGAACTGGAAGCCAGTGTAAGGATGACAGAATTGGTGATATGTGATCAGATCTAGAGGAGCGGGAGATCAGACGGGCGGCATTGTTCTGAGCTTTTTGAAGTTTAGAGATGAGTGTTAAGGGACAACCGGCAAGGAGGGAGTTACAATAGTCAAGCCGAGACAGGACAAAAGCACAGATTAGAATCTTCAGGGCATTTTGAGAGAGGAAGCAGCGAAACTGAGCTAATTCTACGAAGTTCAAGGTAGCAGGACTTGCACACATTAGAGACATGTTGTTTGAAAGAGAGAGAATTGGTCGAGTGTAACGCCGAGGTTACGAGCAGACACCGACAGCTTTATCTCGTTTCCATGAAAATTTATGGAACTAGGAAGAGAATGAGTTCTAATGGTGTGCTTTGAAGCAATGAGGGTTATTTCAGTTTTGTCTGCATTAAGTTGTAGTTTGTTATTGTGCATCCATGATTTAACATCTGTAATGCATGCTTGAGAAGAGGAGATTATTTCATGAAGTGACTGAGATGGGCAGAGATATACAGCTGGTTGTCATCTGAAAAGCTGTGGTGAAGGAGAGAGTGTTGGCTGATAATGGCTGAGAGAGGCTGGGTGTATAGCACAAGCAAAACAGGTCCCAGGACAGATCCCTGAGGGACACCAAACTGAAGTGCTCTTGGTGGGGACTTCACACCTTTCACTGAAACAGTATGCGTGCGAGCAGAGAGATATGAAGAGAACCAGGAAAAGACAGAACCAGTAAGATCAAAAGAAGTGTTGAGTCTTGACATAAGAATGGAGTGATCTATTATATCAAAGGCAGCAGACAAATCTAGGACAGAGAGAGAGAAACTTTGTTTTTCCATCAACAGCTGTGAGGAGATCGTTTGCTGTCTTGAGAAGCGCTGTCTCGGTGCTATGGCCAGCCCGGTAGGCTGACTGGTTTGAGTACAAGAGATTGTTTACAGAGAGATGTTCAGATAGTTGGGCGAGAACAACTTTTTCAATCAGTTTGGAAAGAAATGGGAGATTAGAGACAGGTCTGTAGTTCTTGAGATTTTCAGGATCTAAGTTTTGCTTTTTCAGGAGAGGTCTGACAACAGCATATTTGAACAGAGTGGGAAAACATCCTGATTGTAAGGAGTCATTGATAATGGATGTGAAGTATGGGAGAAGAAGATCGTCAAGACAGCAGGTAAGAAGGGATGAGGGGAGAGGGTCAAGTTCATGATTAAAGACAGGCGGCTTTGGAAATCTTTGTCTGCCAACGTGTCTGTCAAGACCCTGCAGTGACTCTTGCCATGTAACCGTCATGTCTCTGCTTGTACAGGGGGAACATTTGCCTCTATGTTTGTCTATCTGGCTGGCGTCTACCATGATACCGCAATGACCCATGTCCTGGAACAATAGTCTGTCTCTGCCATGATACTGCAACGACCCATGTCATGAAACAATAATCTGTCTCTGACATGATACTGCAATGATCCATGTCCTGGAGCAATAATCTGTCTGTGCCATGGTACTGCAACGACCCATGTCATGGAACAATAATCTTCTCTGCCATGATACTGCAACGACCCATGTCCTGGAGCAATAATCTGTCTCTGCCATGATACTGCAATGACCCATGTCATGGAGCAATAATCTGTCTCTGCCATGATACTGCAACGACCCATGTCATGGAACAATAATCTGTCAACGACCCATGTCCTGGAACAAAAATGTGTCTCTACGTCTGTATGGTTGGGTGACGTCCATCAGGTTTCTTCTATGATCCATGACCTGGAGCCATAATCTGACAGTATTTGTCTGCCTGGCTGTACCCACAAAACTATCGCTTTAAATCATACTTTGCGACGATCATTTGTCTCTCTTACCTATCTAGCTGGGGCCTGCTGAGATACGATGAGACCCATGTCGTAGGACAATACGCCCACGTCATAGGACAATACACTCATGTGTGGACGATAATCTATCGTCATGTGTGGCCTACGCCCACAATGGCACAAATATACGTACATGTCATAGGACAGTAACCGTATCTCTGTCTATCTACCAGGCTACACCCAAGCGTGTCTATCACGCACCCAACTTGATTGTACCCCCAAAGCACCCATCACAAGGCTGCTTGGCCTGGTGCCCCACGATGTAGGTGATGCATACATCACAACAAAGCCACACAACCTCTCTCACAGCAGAATGACGGTTAGGAATCCTGATCTGAACGTGGACTACATCTAAGAGGAATTCTGATCTGAACGTGAACTACATCTAAGAGGAATCCTGATCTGAACGTGGTCTACACGTAAGAGGCCCAGGAGACCTACGTAAACTGATTTCATCAATAAATATTATGAACTTAAGCAAGGCATTATCTATAAGGTTTGTAGTCTCCTGGCCCCTGTTTTTGGTCGGGGCATTAAAGCTGAATGTAGACACCTGCGTGATTGTGAAAAGGAAGTGGATGCATGCTACATTGGCCTTGTTCAACTCTAAGGCACTAAGTGTCGTATTTCAAAACCTTGGCCACACACACTAATTTTAGAAGCTGCCTTATATTCAAACCAGACCTTGCAAATTTCTGTTCAAGATTAGAGTAGAAAAGAGAGAGAAGAAGAAGAAGAAGAAGAGAGAGAGAGAGAGAGAGAGAGAGAGAGAGAGAGAGAGAGAGAGAGACAGACAGACAGACAGAGACAGACAGACAGAGACAGAGACAGACACACAGGGACAGAGACTGAGATGGAGAGAACAGAGGGGACAGACAATTGGAAAGGGAAAAAAAAGACGGTAACATGACATGAAGAGGCAGCGAAGGGAGAGGAGAGACCAGACAAAAGCACTTCTTGCAGAGGCTGGACAGACAAGTGGTTTCAGAACAGGACAGCCCCAGGGGCATGCTGAGCCAATTAACAATGCCAGCAAGGACTGGGTCAATAGACGTTCATTTCCTGAAGGAGTCATGTTTTGCCGAGGATTTGATGATCATTTTCATGCGAAAGAAAACTGCATGATGCGAACAAAACAATTTCATTTCAACAGAGAAAATTCTTCTTCTTCTTCTTCTTCTTCTTCTCAATCTTCTTTTTAGTCTACTCTTTTTCCATATATATGATCCAGTCTGTGGAACATTGAAAATCGGTTTTTATATTTAATTCACTTTTTTTTTTTTTTTTTTTTTTTTCTGGACACAGAAGACAAACAGCTGATAAAACATTCTCATGGTGTAACTACCTCTCACCGACGTACGATCTTTAACAATTTGCGCGCGCGCGCGCGCGTGTGTGTGTGTGTGTGTGTGTGTGTGTGTGTGTGTTTCGTTCTTTAGTTTTACATCTGTTCACCCTTAAGTGATATCAGAGGAGAAAGAGGGGGTGGGGGGGTGTGTGTGTGTGTGTGTGTGTGTGTGTGTGTGTGTGTGTGGAGGAAATAGGGGAAATAAAGATTTGAAAGTAGAGATTGCTTATGCATGCGTTGATATTGTTTTGAGAGTGTGTGGTAGTAAAAATGTGTTTTTCCCAACATGCCTACACTTCGGTTCTATATAATGATCAAGCTTTAAATGGGATATGGATTATTGAAAATGACAGAAGTAGTAGAAAGGAAGTGAGCTTTACTACCTATATCAAACGTGATTTAACAATTAACAGAAGGTTAGTGTAACAACAATTGAATCCAACAATCAATTAATTTTTCAAAGAAAAAGACCAAGAGGACTAAGGTGTAAAACTTATGAAAAACATGTAAGAAGATGGAAGTCATTTTAAACTTCCTGAACAGTTATTGGTATTTGACGAGTCAGGAAATCCCCAGTAGGTTTTGTCATGAATTCTTTGATACCAGGACAGTGTAAAATCAGGTGGATAATGGAAATTTGATTTCCACATACACATTTAATGTCTTTAGAAAATTTTGTTTTAAAAGCATTTGAACGAATTTTGAACATCAGAGAACTAACTTATTTATTTATTTATATATTATTTTTTTTTTTTTTTATTTATGTTTTTTTTTTTTTTTTTTTTTTTTCGCTGTCCCAACCTCTGCGCCACCTCAGAGGCAGTGCACCCACGCCGCTCATTCCGACACCCCGTCCACAGCCACAGTTGGCCGGCCCCGCCGCAGCCCCGGCACCGGCAATCCACAGCAGTCAATGTCAAGTCGTCAAAAGGCAACCCCGGAGGAGACAATGCACTGCTGCCGAGTCACTTCAGTGGTGTTCAGTGGCGCCTGTTCTGATCTAACATACGCAGGACACCACCTACTAAGCCCCCTACTGACGACAATAATTGCGTAGTCGCGGAGCCTGCGTGAGTGAGCTCTCCCTCCGGAGAGCGCCACCACGTCCGTCCAACGACAGCCCCCATGGACTCGCAGATACCGGCGACCTCGACGGAACCAAACCGAGGCCACAAACGTGGAGATGACATCGAAATTGAGGTCACCATAAGAGCAGGGCATGAAGGGCCACAGAATTTGAGACTTTTTTTTTTTTTAATGCTGATCGATGAATATGAAGATGATTAAGATGATCTACGGATTTCCATTTCGGTATGAGACTAGATTACAGGGCTGTACTCTACACTCCCTTTCATAATATATCCCGGCGTCTACCAAGCCCGAGAGATACAGGCACCTGCAGCGTTGGTCAGGAAATTTGAGCAAAACTCTCAGATCAGAAACGCATCCATTAAGTGGATGAAACCCGACTGTGTGGTCCCAGTCTTCCCAACTAAGCCCGTAGCGAATTCAACTCTGAGTAGGAGTCGGTCGGGACAGAAAAACCCACATGACTCTGATGGGATTCGAACTCACGACCTCCCAGCCGGGAGTCCGCGACGCTAACCACTTCGCCACGGTGGCTGGTCAGAGAACTAATATGTCTTGAACTAGTATCAGATATATGATTTCAAACTGATTTGGATTTATTGTGCTGACGCTTATTATTGTGTGTGTGTGTGTGTGTGTGTGTGTGTGTGTGTGTGTGTGTGTGTGTGTGTGTGAACTGAGGCGTGTAAACGCAGGGTATACACCTTTCAATCAATTCTCACCACCTTCTGTTTCTCCAACGCTGTTTCTCCAGCATTGTGTTATCCTCTAAAGATCTCACCTGCACAGTGGTCCTCAACAATCCTCTCTTCTACACTCTATCAGGGATCTGCAGCTCTAATGTTATCACAATGAAGGATTAGAGTATTCCTTTGATCGCAAAGAAACAGAACTGCTCGAGTGTTGACGCTGGCAGATGATGATCTGGTCTACAAAACATCATAGAATGCTCAAGAAAGAACGAAAGCTGTTCAGCAGCAGTTGAACAGCATTGCTCAGTGCTATCAAGAAACTGGATCGTCTATCAACCCTACAACAGCCCGGACATTGGTCTGCACTCACAGCAACATCAGTACAATTATCATCACCAGTTTCCGTCAATGGAATACCAACTGAATCAACTGGCAACCTACCCTCATGGGGCATACACTTTGACAGGATGCTGACCGTTGGAAAACATGTTGAGACAAATCCTCCTAGATGCAAAAAGGGCCTGTCTGCCATGAATGCAATGGCACCGAAAGCACGTAGCAGCGTCATATCTACCGACTATCTCGCGCAGTTGTAGTCAGTGTGACTGATTATGTATTAGGGCTTACAACACTGTCCAAGAGCAGTAATATTAGAAAGAATTCACAACGAACCAATGGGACTGATCTTGGGAACGTGTGTGTGTGTGTGTGTGTGTGTGTGTGTGTGTGTGTGTGTGTGTGTGTGTGTGTGTGCGTGCATGCGTGCGTGCGTGCGTGCGTGCGTGCGTGTGTTTGTGTGTGTGTGTGTGCGCGTGCGTGCGTGCGTGCGTGCGTGTGCGTGTGTGTGTGTGTGTGTGTGTGTGTGTGTGTGCACGCGCGCGCGCGTGTATATGTGTGCCTGCGTGCGTTCGTATGTGTGATAACAACATTAATAAACTGATTTGTTGTGTGTATTTGAGATCTCGTCTGACAGGTGGATACGCTGTGTGTCATCAACAGCCAATCTTCAATTCAGATTTGTGTTCCAGCAGTGATGATTCAACTTCTCTGCTAGGTGATGATGTTGGTGAGATACACACAGTTGCTGACAAGCGCTGAGCTTCAATGGATGTGCGTTATGTGTTGCATTTCTCCCTACACCTCGACGTATTCTTGAGTACTTCAGAATGCTCTTATGTCTGTGTAGCTGATATGTTTGGAAGTTTTCATGTGTGATGTTCTGTGACACGGCGCCATTGATTTCTGGTTCTGTTTTGATTCTTCGCTGGGATCCCTATGCATACATGTTCTTTTTGGATGTGATGACACTGACTTGAAACTGACATGAAAAACATTTGTTTATGGACAATTACCTGAGAGCTAAATATCCCGACAAAGCACAACAATTCTCCTTGAGCTCATTTTGTTTGTTGAGACTATGAATATAGGAGAGAGAGAGAGAGAGAGAGAGAGAGAGAGAGAGAGAGAGAGAGAGAGAGAGAGAGAGAGAGAGAGAGGCAACAAAAGCAGATACAGCTCAAAAGAGAATAACAGTGATGACGCAAAGAGATGGCAAGGCGGAGGGGAGAGACGCAAAGACCTCGTAGCAGAGGCTGAGACAGACAAGTGGTTTCAGAACAGGACAGCCCCTGGGGGAATGCTGAGCCAGTGAACAGCCATGCCATCAGTCCAGACCTCGGCCCCACAATGCTGGGGAGGACTGGGTCAGTGGACGATCATTCCCTTGACTGGAGCGAAAAAAAAGGCATTTATTCAACAGCATAACTCTTTACCTTCTTCTTCTTCACACACACACGCACGCACGCACACACAACGTTTTGTCCCTTGCATGATTTTTTACGTCTCAGCGGTTGAACGGTGGAGTCTGAGTGGAATGTAACAGAGCTCTCTATCAGGTTTCTTAACTTAAAGAATCCCGAAGCAGCCTAGCAGACATTCTCAAAAGTTTAAAAAAGTCTGTCTGTTTCTGCAGAGATGATGAACACACTGTTATTTTTGAAAATGAAGTCTGTTTCTCAAGGGAGAGCAGGACAAATGGACATGAGAAGGAGAACGGATGCTGGCATGGAGCGGTAATACCACTAATGCACACGCCATCCCCCCCTCACGCTCAGACAGGCATTCCATGACCTCCGCTTTTCTTCTGAGGGTCCCTGCACCGGGCAACCCCTCATGTCTAGCTGAGAACAGCCAACAGCAAGGAGTCCAACAAATGAAAGTGCGGCATGCAATGGCTCACGGAGTGACATCCAATCACTCAAAACAATGCTCAAGGACTGGCATCCAATCAATTAAACCAATAGCTAATGGGCTGACATCCAATCGGTCAAACAGTACTAGTCATTAAACAAACGAAAAGCAACAATGAACTTGAATATGTGGGTGTGTTTTCACGTGGTCAACAACGTTCGCTGTACCATGTTGACATCAAGTATTGATTTTAAGCAGCCATCTCCATGACAGACCGATATCATTTTCATTCTTAAATTACATTTTACTTCTGT
>JADBJO010001364.1:130000-135000 GCA_016801955.1 Conus betulinus | reverse complement strand
GGGTACAGAAAGAAATCTCTTTATACAACAATATTTTCATTCATTTATTTTTCAATTCTTCTTTTCTTTTCGCGTTCAACGTTCATTTTTCTCTTTTTCCCCAAATAGCGTAATATCCTCATTTTTTTTATAATCATCAAACTTCTGTTATCTTTACCATTACACCTTTAAGTTAATTGCTTTAACCAGTTTACAACCCCAACTGGTACTCACCTTCTAGGGAATAAGCGACAAGCCTACCCTAGTAGACTTCCAGTCTACATCTACACTCTATACTTGAAACTTGCCACGCCCCAGCATATTACACCCACCAAGGGTTTCAGCACACCCAAACCAGGGTTGCATCGGACAAACCAGTCCAACCATGTAGCACACCCAACCCAGGCTTGCATAGGACAATCCTAGTCCTGACTATTTTAAAACCCACGAGGGTTACAATTGGACATCCTCCTATGTCCGTGTTCAGAACTCCTCTGAAGTAACAATAATCTTCCACCCGTCCTCACATTGGGTGAACACACTTCACAATCCACTCAGCGTCCTACTCTTCCTCATCACTGGTGGTTGCACTCCATGAATACAAAAAAGCATCAAAACCGTAGGTTCCATTCCACAATCACAAATTACAAAATCTCTTAACACACTCTTTTCTTTGACATGAAACTTTTCCATTCACATAACACTTTTCCCATTCGCATGACACTGTGCCTCTGTCTGTCTGTGTCCCTCTCTCTCTCTCTCTCTCTCTCTCTCTCTCTCTCTCCTCTCTCTCTCTCTCTCTCTCTCTCTCTCTCTCTGTGATTGTCTGTTGTATGATGTTGAAAATCGAATCGTGGGAGTCGATTTCTGGGTATTTCAAAAACATGTCAGTTTGTAAGCTGTAGTTGATGTTAAATCAGTTTGTTTCGGCAACAACATGTGTTTCTTTAATGAGGATATGTCGATAAAATAATGACAAGGAAACAAATGTCTTGTTTCCATGGTCTTTCGCTTGTTAGTCTTGGCAAAGTGTCTTACTCTCCGAATCCTGGGTTGGTTTGTTTGCTTGATATTGGTCATCTGTGTTGTCAGGTTGCATTGCTTCAAAACGTTTGTTGTTGTTGTTTATTGTATTAAAATGTCTTACCTCCTAATTCTTTCCTTAGTTTACTGTATTGGTATGTCTGGCTCAGTATGTCTGATTGCATACATTTGTATGTTTTCTTTTCATTTCTATCATCAATGTTTATGACCTGCAATCTCTTTAAAAATGTCAAAATAAGGTGGTTTGAACCGCCTCCCCATTGTCACGAAATAGAAGAACAAAGAAACAGAATGTGTGACTTGAGCTAATACGAGAGTGCTGGAAGCACGTGGAACTGAGAGCCTGAGGTATTTTTACCTTCTGTGACTGCCGCTGTAATAGCTCCCCAGTGGCCCTCCAGTGTTGTGCGATCATCTTTCCCTGCCTCTCTAAACTGGAGCCAAAAGGCAGGGCTCTTTAGCTTTCACCAAGAGACGTGAGACAGTGGATCCATGCTGGGACCTCTTTGACACCTTCCATTCATATGCTGCTCTGTTCTATCAGCTGATGGCGCGTGCGTGCGTGCGTGCGTGTGTGTGTGTGTGTGTGTGTGTGTGTGTGTGTGTGTGTGTGTGTGTGTGTGTGTGTGTGTGTGTGCGCGTGCGTGTGTTTGTGATAGCATTAATGATATTTTCAAAGAGTGTAGAATTTAGAATTGTTGAGAACCATTAATGCATAACACAATTCGTTTTATATGATGCAGGTGATATTATAAAAAAAAAGTATTCAGTGTAATGTATTCGTTATTACACTTTGTAATGTAATAATGATAACAGCATATCAAACATATGTGTAATATGGAATTGGGAAAAAGAAAGAAAAACAGTGGGTCTGGTGTCATAGTCACTCTATTCAACATATTTATCTGTGGAATGAAAACAAAAACAAAACAAAAAACAAAACAAACTAAAAACCCTTGATAAAAGCATGACCTGTCATGTGATCACACATGCTGAAGTATCCTTCTTTTGACTTTTACCAGAAGCTGACGGAATTGACGATGAGGTCTCTTTGGACTGTTAATGTCATTATTTTACCAGAAGCAGAGGGGAATAGGCAATGCGGTCTGCTTGATCAGTTAATGTCATTATTTTACCAGAAGCAGAGGGGAATAGGCAATGCGGTCTGTTTGATCAGTTAATGTCATTAGCTTACCAGAAGCAGAGGGGAATAGGCAATGCGGTCTGTTTGATCAGTTAATGTCATTAGCTTACCAGAAGCAGAGGGGAATTGGCAATGAGGTCTGTTTGATCAGTTAATGTCATTATTCTACCTGAAGCACAGAGAAACTGGCAATGATGTCTCTTTGATCAGTTAATGTCATTAGCTTACCAGAAGCAGAGTGAAATTGGCAATGCGGTCTGTTTGATCAGTTAATGTCATTATTTTACCAGAAGCAGAGGGGAATGTTTTTGTTTTTTTTCTATGTACTACCCGTTAAACATCAGGGTGTGCATTTGCATGTACTGTCTTAGGGCCGGAGATGGTAAGCAACTGGATTGTGAGATGGACGGCACCATTGTGAGCAAGAACGACCAGTCCCACCCCAGTGACGAAGTGTAAGTTAGCAAAGCAACAGGTGTCCTGAATGTGCCTGTCTATCAAACTTTCCCTTGGCTCCATCTTGCATGACTGGCCTCTCATCAGTCAGCAAACGGAAGACGCCCTCTACCTGTCTACGCTTTAGCTACAGACAGCAACTTCCTGCAGTACTTAAGACAGCGGAGTGAGTGTCTGTGTGAAACTGCCCATTCTGTCAATGTAGACTGTCACTGACTTTTGTCCCTTTTCCATCCAGTGCCGTTTTCTATCTGATGCGTATTGCACAACAACTCTGTTCCTATTACCCCGACGCAGGGCCCATGAGGACAATGAGATTGAAATGCCAAATGGACCACATCATCAACTTGGCTCAGAATGTACTAAAAGTTAAACAAAGAATAATTCACCACAGCAGCATCATCAGATATATAAGTGATGGTCATGTTTTGGTCATAGATTCGTAAAGTTTGATTTGAGGCTATACAAGCGAACTATGTGGATTAAGCTGGCTAACACACACACACACACACACACACACACACACACACACACACTCACATGTGCACGCACAGAGAGAGCGCGAGAGAGAGCGAGAGAGAGAGCGAGAGAGAGAGAGAGAGAGAGAGAGAGAGAGAGAGAGAGAGAGAGAGAGAGGCATACACGCATGCACACACAGAGACACACAGAGACACATCCACACCCAACCGCGCGCGCACACGTGCTTGTCAAAAAGCATGCAGATTGTGAAAATTTATACATGCCTGAAAAAGGTAGATCGATGTTTGTCTTCTGTGAGTTTGGGTAATGAGATGAGAGAAAAAAAAAAATCTTTTCAATTTTCTAACGCAGTCAACCATATCGATAATGAAGGAGATGACGAAGCAGAGGACTGACAAGAAGAACACAACAAGGAGCAGTGGGATGAAAAAAGGGAGGAGAAAGAGGACAAGAAAGAAAGAAAAAAGAAAGAAAGAGAGAAAGAAGAAGAAAAGAAAGAAGAAAGAAAGAAAGAAAAAAGAAAGGAAGGAAGGAAGGAAGAAAGGAAGAAGTAGTAGTAGTAGAAGAAGAAGAGAAGAAGAAGAAGAAGAAGAAGAAGAAGAAGAAGAAGAAAGATCAAGAACAAGAAGAAAGAAAAAAAAAAGAAAAGAAAAGAAAGGAGGAAAAGAAAGAAAGAAAGAAAGAAAGAAAGAAAAAAGAAAGAATACATGATGACGGAGAAGAAGTATACTGTAAAATGAAAATTATTTTCTTCAGGTCAGTGCAGCTTTCCATTTTATGAAAATTAGCCGTAAGTCCTTGGCCAAAGAATGAAATGCCGCCTGCAGGAAATGAACGTCTATTGACTTGGTCCTTCTTGGCACTGCGAGGACACGAACTGGAATGATAGCATGGCTGTTGATTAGCTCGGCGTTCCTCCAGGGGCTGTCCTGTTCTGAAACCACTCGTCTGTCTGAGCCAATCCTAGAGGGTTTTGTGGTCTCTCCTTTCCTCTTCATTGCCTCTTCACGTCATTTTATCGTCCTTTGCCCTCTCCAGTTGCTGCTGCCCCTGCGCTCTCTCTCTCTCTCTCTCTCTCTCTCTCTCTCTCTCTCTCTCTCTCTCTCTCTCAATCATGAATCATGAATAACCATTTGTAAAGTCTGGTTTGTAGCGAAGGTATAGTATGAAAATTAGGTGATGTAACCAAGGTTTTGCAAAGCATCACTGATGGACTTAGAGTTAAACAAAGTCAATACAATTTGCATTGGCTTCCTTCTTCCAACCACCGAAGCGCCTACATTTAGCCTGCATCCTTGTAACGGATGGTGTGAAGTGCGTGTTTTGCTGTCTGATTCTCACCTGAAGAAGTTTAGATGCGTATACGACTTTTCTCTACTACACACACACGAACAACATATATAGTCAGGCAACAAGTTGGGTTTTCTCCTTTTTTTTTTTCTTTTGCTGCCTGGACCATCGAAATCAAAACAAATACATAATGAGCATGAACAACTACAGCTTAAACTCCTCGCCATCACCAACGGGCACACAACAACACTGGGTACTATATTGTCAAAATAACATATTTCTTTCACTCAGCAGGTCAGGCTGGCACCTACAGCAGTGCCATCATGGACAGTTTCTGCACTTGGCCGCGTCCGGCCCGAATCACAGTCTTCACACAGGATTCACTCATGAAAGCAGTTTGTGGAGCCCCTCCAGGAACTCCCACACAACAGAACACACGTCGACAAGACGGAAACGAACCCGTTCACAGAGGTAGGTTCGTGGAATCCTTCCTGGGACGCCCACACGGCAGCACACACACACACACACACACACACACACACACACACACACACACACACACACACACACACACACACACACAAAAGCACCTACGCACGCACGCACA
>JADBJO010001364.1:115000-120000 GCA_016801955.1 Conus betulinus | reverse complement strand
CCACATACACCTTTGTCTGCCTGTCTCTGTTTTCTGTTTTTATCTCTGTCTCTGTCTCTCTGTCTCTGTTTCTGTATCTGTTTCGGTTTCTGCCTCCGTCTCTGTCAGTCTCTCTGTCAATCTCTGTCTGTCTGTCTGTCTGTCTGTCTGTCTGTCTGTCTCTCTCTCTCTCTCTCTCTCTCTCTCTCTCTCTCTCTCTCTCTCTCTCTCTCTCTCTCTCTCTCTCTGCGAACTTTTCAACTGTTTCCACAACAGTTACTTCTTCTCTGGGATTTCCTTGTAATCTCAAGCGTATATTCCTGTTATCCTCACACTTTGATGGGGTCCAAGCGACCGTAGTTAATTCCTCACAGTAGTGGACTGACCGTTTCTCCCGTCTCTACCGATATCTACTCACAATCCTTATCACATCCACACTGCTGTCATACGTCACAGCTGTACCGTTCACTGCTTGTGGATGAAGGGACCCACCAAACCTTTCTCCCCCAACATCCTTTGTGCTGCAGTTTCCCATCCACCTACCATTCATTTTACTTTTTTCCCTTCTTACTGTCTTCTTCACCGCCTCTGTTTGTTTGCGTTTGTACATGCATCACTTGTCCATTGCTTTGCTTGTTTGTCTTTTTTGTCTTTTTTTTTCTACATGGCCATCCTGCGTACTGTCAACAGGGGAGAACTGTTGTCAATTACCCACTTCTGTTTTCCCTCACGGCTGTTCTACTGTCTTTCTTTCCCTTGTCTTTATTTCTCATCTTCTGTTTGCCTGTCTGTCTGTATGTCTGTCTTTCTGTCTGTCTGTCTCTTTCCACACACACACACAGACACACAGACACATATGCACACACGCACGCACGCACGCACACACGCACACACGCTTGCACGCACGCACGCACGCACGCACCTACGCATGCACGCACGCACGCACCCACCCATCCACCCACACACACACACACACACTTGTCTAATATCACGAATAGTGGATAGACGTTAAATGAAGGACACACATACGCCCGCGCGCTCGCGCGCATATACACACACACACACACACACACACACACACACACACACACACACACACACACACACACACACACATTATCCTGCATTTTACATCTAAGCATTGAACTACCGATTTCAAAGTAATAATAGTCATTACTTCCTTAGAGATAACAACAAGGTGAATTTGACCACAGGATTACACACTGGAAAATGAAATGACACAACAGGGTAGAAAAGTAACCCAAGGAGAAGATCAACCAAACGTTTCGGGCCCTTAAACCCCCTTTTTTTCAATGGAAGAGGGTTTTAGGCCCGAAACGTTTGGTTGACGTTCTCTTTGGATTACCTTTCCCACCCTGTTGTGTCATTTCATTTTCCCTAGAGATACTATGGCGTGTTCTGGTGGCTTTTCCTGTGACTTTTACACATATTGGTTTTTCGTGCGTGGATTTTCCAGTCGTGACAGCGCACTGATCCTGTCAATATTGTCTAGCTTCCTTGGCCATGCTGGAAGACAGCAGCATCAGACAGGGCTTCATTATTGGGAGCATCGTCAGAGTGAGAGACAAATTAGATCCAGTGCCAATGAAGAGCGACCAGAAAGATTAGCGAAAAACTAGCCTGTGGGACCTGCACGCTTTTAATAGTGTGTGTGTGTGTGTGTGTGTGTGTGTGTGTGTGTGTGTGTGTGTGTGTGTGTGTGTGTGTGTGTGTGTGTGCACGTGCATGTGTGTGTGCGTGTGTGTGTTGTGTGTGTGTGTATGTGTGTGTGTGTAAAGAGAGAGAGAGAGAGAGAGAGAGAGAGAGAGAGAGAGAGAGAGAGAGAGAGAGACAGAGACAGAGACAGAGACAGACAGGCAGACACGCAGACAGACAGAGACAGAGACAGAGAGAGACAGCAGTGTAAGTAACAACACCATCTTAGCTTCATAAAGGAGCGAGCTATCACACTGGTTTGCACGTGAGTTTTTATGTGCCACCTACCTTGGCTCAGAAGCCAGACCATACTGTAAGGTGTGTGCTATCCTTCGTCAGCCACCAATGACACCGCCCTCGTGTCCTGACCCGTCTGTCTGTGACCATGGGCTGTAATCACTGGCGTCACTTGAAGAGTTCAAACGCCGCTCTCGCCAATGAGCGACGTGAATGCTCTTCCTTTGATGATTTTCCGTCTCTCTTTTTCCTTCTGTTCCAGCTGGCTGAAAGCTTTTCTTCTAAGCCTGCCCGACTTCCGGCCAAGATCAATCAGCAGAATGACAGCCTTTGGTGTGCACTGGAAGACAAAAATCAGGGATGAGGGAGGGGGGTAGGGAGGGGGAAAAGGGTGGCAAGGGGGGAGGTGTATGTTCATAGACCACAGGCATGGTCTGGATGGGTGGAGGTGCATTGTTCTCTCCCATGATTAAAGTACAAACCATATTAACGTTCTCTGGTTTCAGTGGACAGGAATAGCCGGAAAGTTCATTAGCAGTCTGAAAGTCTGCCTCCCTCCCTCCCTATCTCATTAATTCGCGACTGTAGCAGTAACTGTCAAATATGCTGACTACCTCCAGTGTTTTGTTTTGTTTGTTGTAGCATAATGTCGTATCTCCAGGTGCTGTTTGTTTATTGTAGCAAAGTGTCTTGCCTTCAAAGCATTTTTGTCTATGTTCTAGAAACGTGTCTTACATCCAGCATATTTCTTTTGTTGAAGCATAGTATTTGATGTATAAAGGGACTTAGCTCCTAAGTATTTCATTGGCTGTAGAAAGTGTCTTGTTTCAAACGTCTTTGATTTGCTCGCTGTAGCAACACGTCTTACTCTCCAAGTCCTATGTTTGTTTGTTTTGTTTTATGACTTGATCAAAGTTTCCTGATGCCAAAATCTTGCTGTCTGTTTTCGTTAAGCTTCTTATCCCCCAAGTCTTTCATGCATTTCGTGTGCCAGTATCGTTGATTACAGATGTCTTCTACGGTTTCTTTTTGTTTCCCATATCAGTATGTAAGGCCTCCAAAGTCTTTCCGTAACGTGGCTATCTGTCGTTTTGATCCATTTCCCCATTGTCATGATGTGGAATAACAAAAAGTATGTATAGCAGTATGTGTGATTAGAGCGGTTTTCTTTTCTAAATACAAGAAGCTAATGGTAGCATTAACAGGACCTTCCACCTTGGTATGGTAATAAGAGGACTCTCCGTTCCTACCTCTCTAACTGTCAACCTAAAAGCATGGCTCTTTCATTATTCACCAGAAGGACGAAGGGTGTATAGCATGTTGGAACTTCCATGACAACTTCCTGCACAAACTGGCGCTGTTTCATCAACTGACAGACGTGTGTGTGTGTGTGTGTGCGTGTGTGTGTGTGTGTGTGTGTGTGTGTGTGTGTGCGTGCGTGCGTGCGTGCGTGCGTGCGTGCGTGCGTGCGTGCGTGCGTGTGTGTGTGTTTGTGCGTGAGAGAGAGAGAGAGAGAGAGAGAGAGAGAGAGAGAGAGAGAGAGAGGAGAGAGAGAGAGAGAGAGGTCTTTCTGTCCATGTGTCTGTCTGTGTGCGTGTCTGTGTGTCTCTTCAAGCAGAGAGAGAGAGAGAGAGAGAGAGAGAGAGAGAGGAGAGAGAGAGAGAGAGAGAGAGAGAGAGAGAGACAGAGAGACAGACAGACAGACAGACAGACAGACAGACAGACAGACAGACAGACAGACAGACTGACATAGCCAAGAGCATACAATGTTCGTGGGAACGTGCATTGCTTAAAATATTATGCTGCGGGTACAATTTACACGCTGTGAGCAGACAAAGTTATTAGTGAAATAACAACATTTCACATACTTCTGTTTCCCTTGAATGCCACCTTTCCTGCAATTAAAGCTAATACAAGTGGGCGCGCACATGTCAGGATGCATAATAGATGTCTCTAGAGGTAGGCAAATACACAACTGATACGTTGATACGTATAGAACACATACAACAATTTATCTCCGACAGCTGTGGCATTCACAGGAGTTTTGGAAAGACTTGGAAAGACCCCCCACCCCCTTCCCCTTTATGAGGTATCATAAACGGACGTAAAACAGACGGATAGTCAAGACCAATGGGAGTTGAACCTCATACCTGTGACTGAACCAGGCTGACGTACATCACGGGCAGTTGGTGGCAAAACCTGTTGCTCCTAAGGTTGGAGTTGGCGGCGTCAAGGTCAGTGAAGTCAGTGACCGTCAACCCCCCCCCCCCCCCTTTCCCACCCACCCCGCGTGGAACCACGTCCAACTGTGGCCATGTTGATGTCATGTGGGTGGAACGTCTGCCAGCCTCACTGATGTGTGTCTCTAAGGAACAGGCTGTTAATTGAATTCTGGAGGTATGTTCATTGTCATCTGTCCTTCTTCCAATGCTGAATGGATGCAAACACAAAAAGTCTCCTGCTTGTGTGCGAGTGCAGAAGCACACACAAACGCATGCGCGCGACTATACACCCCCACACACACACGCACGCACGTACACAAGCAAGCACGCACATGCACACACACACACACACACACACACACACACACACACACACACACACACAGATTCCATCACATTGTGGTTTAGCAGCAAATGAAAGGGTTGATCGGTTAGCCAAAAATAGTGCAGCGAAGGAAAAGAGCTCTACAAAAATAAATATTCCTTTATCCTTGTATGAAAATTATAGCCTTTTAGGTAAAGCATCATGGGATTCGGTGATACGAAGACAAAAAGAGTGTCCAAACATAATAAAAGACAACAAGGGAAAATTCTTTAAGAAGCTTGTAAATATAAAACGGGACACAATCTCCATCAGGAACGGATTTTGAAGAGTCTGATCTTTAGACTCAGACTTGATGCATACAAAACAAAATATTGTAAAAAATGTCACTTGCATTTGTGGCCAAAATATTACACCATTCCATGTCATCTTTCTTTGCAGAAATACTAAAAAAAAATATTTACCTGTTTGGTTATTAAGTTTGAACCCATCAATCGCAAATTTTTGGGACATTTTTGGGAACG
>JADBJO010001364.1:102500-110000 GCA_016801955.1 Conus betulinus | reverse complement strand
TAGATGTTCACACAACGTTTACATACATATATAAGGACGGGTATGCACTAATAGTAACTCCATAGGACTGTGATTAAATGGAAGAGACACAAAAAAAAGGGAAAAAAAAAAATCGAACACTCTCTCAACTGACGTCAACGTCCCGGCCGGATTCTGGGTGGGGCCAGAAGGTAAGGTGGAGCTGGAATGCGACCAAAGGGGTCAAGGAAGATTAAAAAAAAAAGGAATGCTTGCCAAAATCTGATCCCTTAAAAAAAAAAAAATTAGGGGTGATCAGAATTGCCAAGCAGTAAATCAAAGACAACAGTCTCTGGGATGAGACGGGATCACGGTTCAGCAGGAGAAAATTTAGTACTGGAACATTAAACAAGAAAGGCCAAAAAAAAAAAATGTCTTGGATGCCCTTAGAATAGGTAGTGTACTGGGGGAGTTCAACTGCTAAGGACTGTAGTTAAAACGTCCAACATTAATTTCAGCCTCTTTTGTTTTTAAAGTCTAATAGACGAAGGAACAGTTCACCACAGTAAGGTAGATGGACAGTGCATGGGTAAACCTGGCGCGATAATCTGGAACCTTGGGGAAAAAAAAAGCTCGGCTGACAAAATGGATGTAATGCCTGTCCTTTATCTCTGCAATAATTAAAATACATGGATGCCAGACTTACGGACCGACCTCCCAAAGCCTCAACCGTGAGACAGTCCTGCGCGGGTCCGGCAAAGGGAGAGCGCGCACCCGTCCCGTCAGATTCACACCAAGTCGCAGACAGGATAGCGTCCTATCTCCTTCCAAGGAGGTACAGTTGCACACAACGACGAGGGCACGAAGGATCGAGGGTGAAGGTGAGATGCACTCAAATCAGGCACACAGGTGTGGCGGCCGTCCAACACCTGCATGCGGAGGGGAGAGCAGTGGCACCAGCGACCCACGAAGCTGTAGGGGTTGAGAGTGGGGTCGCCGGCGCAACACAAAATGAAGAGGTCAGGGTGGAGGTCCTCTCTTTAAAGATGGCGCACGGCAGACTGGTGCGTCCTCGCTCCGACCCGGGGGCGATGTCCTTGCGGGTACCCGGGGGAAGGGGCGAGGAGGAGAAGGGACTGAAGAGTGAAAAAAGGAATGGGAAAGGATGATGGGGGCGACGAAGAAGATGAAGGAGGCAGCGAGGTCAAGCCGCGGTCACAGCAGCGGCTGCGGTACCAACGGCGGCAACAGCAGGAACCGCAAAGGCGGCGAGACCGGCGACGGCTGCAAGGTCAGCGGTACCCAGGTAAGTCAGCCACTGGTGAGGGAAAAAAAAGTCCTGGAAAACACACAAAAGATGGTTCCCCAATAAAAAAACGGGTGCAAAGCAAAAACCCGTAAACACGGACATCCATTACAGAGAGTAACAAGGACAGGCACAGAACGCACTAGCAGACCGCTTGCTAATGTCAGTTCTCAAATAGTATTAAATACAAAATTCCCCCAGTTCAGACACTTTGCCTACATACATATACCCATAAAAACGTCAAAACCGATTATGTCAAACATCTTTGGGTTTGGCTCCCTTGAGCTATATTTAAAAAAAAAAAAAAATCATCTCCCTCGGGACACCTCTCCTTTTCGGACACAAAAGCTGGAAGCGTTAACAGCGCCATATAAATTATGAGCGCCCTAAATATTTACAAGAATGGCAACAACAAAAAATGGAAAAGAAAAAAACCTAAGTCTGAACCAAGCGCATTTACAATAAACGACCACCTACGCACAAAACACGGGCGACAAAGCACATGACCCGGAATATGGCGCATACACGCAAAACGCAACAACACTACATATATTTGAAGGGGAAAAATGAATAACACGCCCTACTGCTGTAAATGAAAACAAACAAACAAACTAACTAACTAACAAAAAAAAAAACATGGTAGTAAATGAATAATTAAAAGTTGGTGTAAACGAAATGGTAATAAATAAAAAAAAAAAAAATGGTAGTAAATGAATAATTAAAAGTTGGTGGAAACGAAATGGTAATAAAATGATAAACAAAAAAACTATACTCAAACACATCAAAATAAATAATTAAAGAATTAAAGTAATAGCCGGGAGGCAAACTAATTCTTCAAAATAGATTTAGAAATAAATAAATAATGAAAGAAAAATAAATATGAACCAACTACGCAACGTACTCACAACCAGACTTGTGAATGGGACACTTGCAGACACAGGACTCTTGTAGACACGGGACTCCCTGAGGAGCTGCAATAATAAGCCCTGCACGGCTCGCATCTAAAACCCTAGTCAGGACCAAAGAATTTAGAAAACAGGCTTCTACCTCTACGTGAAACTTACAGGGTGGAAACCTGATGCAGAGTTCCGGGAGATATGGATCTCAAAAAAAAAAAAACAAAAAAAAAAAAAAAAAAAAAAACCGGAGTTTCCCTCCAAGACGAAACAGTGGTGTCTCTTCGAGGGATATGGATCCCTCACAAAAATACAATTACCCCCCCCCCCCCCCCCCCCCCCCCTCAAAAAAAAAAAAAAAAAAAAAAAAAGCCGCAAGCATACGGCTTGCACTGACACGTTATGCCACCGCCCTCTACCCCATACCAACCTCGATTCCTCCGGTCGGCTTCCAAAACAGCATCAGCAGGTGAGAGGAAGCTCACTCAGCCTACGTGAAACACTACACTACGTGCGAGACGAGTCCACACGGAAAACACGACAATGCAGGCTGGAAGGTGGTTTGCAGAGATTTCAAAAGCTAAAGTAAAACTAAGGTGTTTTTTTTTTGTTTTTTTGTTTTTTTTTAAACATCTGACACACTGCCTAAGGCTATCATTGTACAAAACAACCCCTCTACACAACTTCTTCCCTCTAGACAAAACGGACCTTGAACATGACGGTTGGAAGAACCGTGCAATATGCATGACACCTTCTGTCCTCCAATGACTGTAGCCCAGTGGTCTCCTCCATCTTCAGGATTGGGCTGGATCTCATGGTGCCAGTTATGACACGCCGAGCTTGTTCTGTATCTTGTTGAGATGGTCGAGGTTAGACTTTGCAGCTGATGCCCATGCTGACGTCCCATACTCAACTACAGGTCGGACTCTCCCTGTATAGAGTCTCTTCAGGATACGTCCTTCAGACCCCTAGTCCGTCCCTGCAAGTTTCCTCATGATCGCCAGTCTCAACTTGGCCCTGCTACAGCATCTGGTGATCTGCTGTTTCCAAGTGAGCCTGCGGTCAAAGGTCACTCCCAGGTAGGTAGGTGTGGGTTCCTCTGCAAGTCTTTGGTTGTTCAGTATCAGCTTCGCCTCTTGCTTCTTGCTGGATAGGCGGAAGACTGTGTAGGTTGTTTTGCTTGAGTTGACAGAGACAAGCCATTCCTTGGTCCAGTCGCTGATCTTGTTGAGCGCAGTCTGGACGCGTACCTGTGCTGTAGTGGTGTACTCTTAAGAGCACCAAAGCACCAGGTCATCTGCGTAGATCGCTCCTCTGACCCCTCTTGGCAGTTCTCTTACGATGTCATCTATGAAGGTGAGGAACAGCGTTGGCGAAAGAACTCCTCCTTGTGGTACTCCCTGTCTCAGCACCTTCTTCTTGCTTTTTTGGGCCCTGAATCTTGACTCGGGCTTGGCGGATGTGAAGGTACTGGCTGATCCAGATGTACATCCTCCCAGACACACCACATTGTCGTAGTTTGAGCCTAAGTCCGTCCTCCCAGACTTTGTCGAACACTTTCTCCATGTCAATCCAGACAGCAAGCGTGTTCTTCTTTTCTTGGAAAGCGTCCTCAATGCTTTGCGTGATGAATGTGATCTGGTCTTCTGTTGATCTGTGTTGGCGGAAGCCTACCTGTGCAGGCACAGCAGCTGATGCTCCTCTCAGGGTGCCAGACAAGCCTTGTGTTGACAAGTCTCTCCATCAGCTTTCCTAAGCAGCTTGTAAGGCTGATGGGTCTGTAGCTGTCAGCCTTCGACTTGTCCTTTCCCTTTTTGCGAATGGGGATCATGTCTGCTTCCCTCCAACTCTGTGGTACTGATCCTGTCTTCCAGCCGGAGTTAAAGATTTTCAGAAGTACTGCCTTGCTCTTCATCCCGAGACGCAGAATCATTTCATTTGTGATTCCGTCTGGTCCAGGTGACCTCTTCAAGTTGAGGCTCTGCAACGCTTCCTCCAGTTCCTTCACTGTGAAAGCTGTGGTCATGACTTCCTCTTGGGGCTCTTCCTCATGAAGTTCACCTTGGGCGCTGTGCACTGCAGCTCTATGTTCAGGAGGGACTTCCAGATTGCTGATGTTTTCATAGACGTCTATGAAGTGGTCTGCTGCTTTCTTTCCAGAGAGGTAATTTCCATTCTCTTGTATTGGTATAGTGGTGTGACTTGTTGTTTCATTACAGAGGGTTCTAGCCAGTTTCCACAGCTTGCTGCCATCCCTGTCGTAATTTAGGCTTTCGGTTTTCTCTTGCCAGCTTTTTTTTGCAGCTTGTGCGCAGGACAGCTTGTATCTGGCAGTTACTTTCTTCAGCGCTATGTTTTTCTCCCAGTGATGGCTGCTTTTCTGCTCGGTTCCTGGCTTCCGTAACGACATCTTCCAGATTCTGGAGTTCCTCCGTCCAGTAGGGCTTATAGTCCTTACGTGCTCCTCTGGGATGGGTTCTGTAGCAGCTTTCAAGACGGCCTTGTGTGAAGTCTTGAACCAACTTGTTTGAGTCCTTCTGCCTGATGTTGATTGGCTTTGTGTATGTATTGTGAGGGTCTCGAAGAGAGTCCAGTCCGCCTTTCTGTAATTCCAGCGGGGAAAACACTTTGCTTGCGGAGCCTGTAAGTTGAGGTTGATAGAGAGTTTGACGGGCTTGTGGTCACTTCCTCCAAGCTGGTTGAGAGGACTGTTCTTGTGGTCCTGACGAACAGGTCGTTGGTGGCGAACGCTAGATCTGGTGTTGATGTAGTCATCCAGCGTCTAGAATAGAAGGTGGGTGCATCATCTTCTTGGTTGATGAGGTGAAGATGTGTGTCAATCTCCCATCCTCAACTTCTTCGCCTCTCTTGTCCGTCTCCTCATAGCCCCATCTCTCTGAGTGGCTGTCAAAATCTCCCACCACCACGCAGTTGTTGGCTGGGATGTTCATGTATGTGAGGGAAAGATCACGATCTTGAGGGCAACAGACATTGTAGATCTTTTGTTTGTGTTCTTTGAGGACTATATCAACCCCTTGGATCTCTGCCTGTAGATAGATGTTGATCTTGAGTTCTTGTGCGGCGATAGAATTCCACACCAAGACAAGCACCCTTCCTTTGTTTCTCTCCCCACGGTCCAACCCGATGGTCTTGTAACCCCTCACTTGAAAGCGATGGTTTACGGTCAAATGTGTCTCTTGACACATGCGATATCAATATTTTCTGGATGCGTGTTATGTTCTGGATGCATCCTTTCTGCCAAGCCAAGTTTCTTCTTATGCACCCCTTCTGCATTCCACTGGAGAATGTTGAGCATTCTGGGTGGTACTGTTTGTTTGGCATCAGCAGGAGGATGAGGTCACCTTCGTCGCACTGACCACCGACCGCTTGGGATGGGCTCCTTTGAGGCATAGGCTCCGGGCTCCCGACCTCCCCGGCGGGTCTCCGAAGGTCGAGCGCCACATCGAAATTCTGTGGACTGCATCATCATGGAAGCCCTGGATGCATGGTACCGTGGTTTAAGTTGCGCCAGCGGCCCGATACCTCCGTCCTCAGCTGAATTTTTTTCTTTCGGGGTGCCTCACCCTTAGCTCATGGCCCGTACGTCCTGCCCTGTAGGGGGGGGGGGGGGATTGTTTCTTCGAGGATCCCACCCCGGGGCTAGAGGTTATACCACCTCTTGACCGCATGATGAGCCCGTCATAGGACGCATGGGGTATTTCAGTGAGGACAACAGTGCCGCCTGTTGACCCACCCCGTCCTGGTAGGAACATCGTCAGTTGGTCCGGGACTGCTTATTCGACCAGGCAAACCTGACCTATATCGCAGCTTGCCCCCATATCTGAGGGCCGTTCCCCTATCCGCCACAGGGGCCCCGCTGGGGTTGGGGCCCCACTACTGAATTGGAAGCAACCTGGTCCCGGTTCCTCCACTATTTATTAGTCCAGCCTAACAACACACACACACACACACACACACACACACACACACACACACACACACACATATATATATATATATATATATATATATATATATATATATATATATATATATATATATTGAATTATAAACAAAGCTTGCTCTTATGTCTCAGATTATAAAAATAGGGGGGTGGGTGACAAGCCTTCATATCTGCAGTGGTAGATGATTCTGCCTAACTGACAGTATGTGCTTGAGTGGGGGAATGGGGAATAAAATAAATGCTTCTCTCAAAATGAACCTTCAGCAATCTTATAGTCTCCAAAGCGGGAGACATCTCCAATGGGGAGAAAGCTCACTAACATATAACTCCTGGTCAGATACCGGTATTTTGAAACCTGATTGTTTCTCCTCAGTGACCGCGGAAAGTGGCAAAGTGGCATATATATATATATATATATATATATATATATATATATATATATATATATATATATATATATATATATACCTACACACAGCAATGAACCCAGAGCAGTACATGACAACAACACAACAGAAGACACCTACTCATCAGTGAACCTAGAGCAGTAAAATATTTGTACCGAAGAGAAAACAAAAGGGGAAAAAATCCCAACAGACTAAGCTGCTAATAGATGACAATCAACAATGTTTGGCATCTGTAGCACTACCAACAAGTGGTATCTGTCAGTTTTTAGGACAATCAATAATGTTAGCATCTGTAGCACTACCAACAAGTGGTATCTGTCAGTTTTTAGGACAATCAATAATGTTAGCATCTGTAGCACTACCAACAAGTGGTATCTGTCAATTTATAGGACAATCAATAATGTTAGCATCTGCAGCCCTAGCAACAAGTGGTGTCTGTCAGTTTATTTCATTTCTTCCGCCTCCTACTCCAAGGCAAAGACATATTTCGTTGGTTTTTGTGACGTCAAGACGTCCGTGTTTGTATTGCTATTGTCTTGGCTACTGCTCCTTGTATCATTGTAGTTCACACACACACACACACACACACACACACACACACACACACACACACACACACACACACACACACACATCGTTTACCATATTGACTTTTTTTAAAAGTAAAAGCAGATTCCTATTGTCATCACATTATGAAACTGCCAACAAAGATGTCTTCGCTTTATTTATTTATTTATTTATTTATTTATTTTTACTATGTGTTTTCTTTAATTGGTTTACCCATATAACAAGCCACACATGTTTTTGTTTTTTTTTGCTCTCTCTCTCTCTCTCTCTCTCTCTCTCTCTCTCTCTCTCTCTCTCTCTCTCTCTCATTGTCTCTGTCTCTCTGTCTATGTCTCTCTCTCTCTCTCTCTCTTTCTCTGTCTGTCTGTCTGTCTGTCTGTCTGTCTGTCTGTCTGTCTCTCT
>JADBJO010001364.1:92500-100000 GCA_016801955.1 Conus betulinus | reverse complement strand
TAGCAAGTCTGCCGTGCTCATTCCACATCAGGAGACAGGACCCCCTCTCCCATCCACTGCATTCCACTCTGTTGACCGACAATGCTGCAACCTCTACCACACACCACCCAGCACCTCATCCATCCCGACAGCCTGTCTGACCTTGGACCTCTGACCCCTTAGCACCACTGCGCATTGCTCTGTAAACACAGTGCCTGACACTATCTCTGGTCGTCTGCTTCTCGTTCCCTGCGGAATCAATCAGCTGTACTGACCAACCTTTTCGTTCACATTCTTTCCTTCTCTACACCCTCTTCACTTCTCTACAATGTCTGTCTCTCTGTCTTGAAATTTGGACCGCACCGGACTCTGAATGTTCGGCTCTACCAACAATCTGCATAACTTAATAACCGCTATATAAAAGAGCCATTCTCTGGATTAAAAGTGAAATAGGAAAATCTGCTGCAAACCTGAGAACTCAGGCAACTATTTGCTTCAGAGCACAGACGGAGACATATCAGGTTTCTGACCCGTTCCATCTCTGGAGTGTAGTCCTAGAAACGTGCAGAGCACAGATCAGTTAACGTTACCATAGAGACCGTTCTAAGGTTGTAGTCAGTCCAGTAGCAAGTATATAACACAGGAAGTGCAGTGCATGATGTGCAAAGTGTGCCTAATGTTAAGGGCATCCGACAGAAATGCTTTATACATCTAGTCAACGGATATATAACACACAATATAGAATGCGTGTGGGGAAATTTGTTGTTCTGACAGTATATTTAAAGCCGATCAATCCGTTCATCAATACCTTAGTCAATCAATCGATCAAATCAATCGCATTATTAACCTGTCACTCACTTACTCATTCATGTACTCACTCAGTCGATCAAATCAATCATATTAAGCTATCACTCATTTAATCACTCTTTTACTCAGTCACTCACTCGATATCTCACTCACCCACTTAGTCACTTAGTCACTAACTCACTCATTTGCTCACTTGATCAGTTGAACTATACATGAATGAATGAATGAATGAATCAATTCATCAATCAGTCACCCATCACCGACATACGACAGATTGCAGTCGCCAGACGCCACAAGCAGGCAGATGAAGACAATATGTAGAACTCCCTCTCCTCCACACGAACACTCACAGCATCCATTAACCCTTGGATTCCACCCCGCTAATCATCTGCAGTGGGTTAAAAAAAAAAAAAAAGCAGCAGCAGCAGCAGCAACAACAAACAACAACAACAACAACCTATACATCTGGATCTTCTTTCACACACACACACACACACACACACGCGCGCGCGCGCGCGCGCGCGCGCGCGCATGCATGCATACATCCACGCATTCACACATGCACGTGCGCATGGACACACGCAGGGAACGCATGCACAAATGGGACTCACACACATATGTTCTGTTGCAGCAGCAGCAGTAGTAGTAGTAGTACTAGTAGTAGTACGTCATGTGGACATATCAAGTGCGCATGTTTGAAAGATAGTTCCTTTTTTTATTCATCATGAAAAGCTACTTTAGACTCTAACTCAAGGGGATGGTCAATAAACTAGAGTTAACACTAGTAAAGTGTCCTTTATCTCTATCTATCTATCTATCTATCTATCTATCTATATATCTATATATATATATATATATATATATATCAAAATGCAGACTAGGGTAAAACTATGTGGAAAGCGTTGATGCTTAAGCTCACACTTCCTGACAGGCGCAGTGATTCAGTTAACCAGTTAGCTTACCTGACAGGTTTTAGCAGCGTCCGTTGGGAGTGCAGTGCAAGTAAAGCATGATTTTGGCTCAACTGCAGTGTTACAATTTAAAAGGGAACAACACAGGGGGAACTTTTGTGAAAGACGTCATAGGAATAATGACGCGTTGCAAGCCTCCTTTTATTTATCGCTTTTAGATCTTTGTATTTTCGGTCAGTGTAGTGCTATCGTTGATTTGTTTAAAACGTTTGGAAAGTGAATGTATGCCGAATTGTTCAGTATTGTTTTTGGATCGATTGATAATGCGATTGGAATATTCAAGATTATGTTAGAATGTTCACCAGGTTTCCGTAACTTGCTAGTGCTTTGCCCGAAAGTTCCAGAATGTTGTAGAAGCTGACCGAATTACATTTGCATACGGTCGTCGCGATTTCATTGGTTAAGCTTACTGATATGCAGAATATTCTAGAAAAGAATAATCGAGTAGGTTAGAGAATATTTGTTCAATATTGTACAAAAGAATGATAGCTGTGCGACTGAGAGAGACACACAGACGAGAGAGAGAGAGAGAGAGAGAGAGAGAGAGAGAGAGAGAGAGAGAGAGAGAGATGGATGTTTTGAAGAGTTCTAGTCTAGAAGTGTTCGAGTCTTCATTGAGTTTGAGTCTAGTCGACGAGAAGCTTAAGGAGAATAGTTACTGCTGCATGTACGTTTGAGTTCCTGTACGACTTATTGAACCTGAAGGTCAGTGGTTTGTTTTTGTTCCTATATTCTTCAACGTTTGTAAATAAAAGGATCCTCTTCGTTTCAATACCGCCTGGTGTATTTTGTCGTCTGCAAGTCGAACACCTACCACAGGATCTACAACGAACACTTACAAGCTATATGCAAGTACTGCACTTACCTTGTACTGAGGAAGTTAGCGCATTTTAGCATTGTAACATGCAGGAAAATCATGATTTGTCCTGGGATAGGATAAAGGTGCTCACTGGCTCTCACTAGACAGGCTGGCTAAGGTAGCAGGCAGCGTAAGCAGAGGTGATCGAGAGAGAGATAGAGATTGGCCTCTACTGTACTAATATTCTCTAAGGGCTGTGTTTTAGAGGTGCAATATGGGAGTCATCCTCACCTCTGTAGTACAAAGTGTAATTGTACAATAAGGTAGTATAGGTCTAAACGTGGAAAGGAAAAGGTAAGTATAAAACATACGTAGGTTTCCTGATGATTTTGGAAGCACCAAAAAGCGTGAGTAGAAAGAAATCACCTGGAAGTTGAAAATGATTATTAACAAAAGTCTCGTTTTCTTTTTTTTTTTTTTTTTTTGTCGCGGTGATTTTTCTCCGTCAGGGGAGCTGCCCCCTAAGTCCCCTATGTGACAAACTGAAAAATAGTAAGCTGGTGTCAGACAGTGAAAGTCCAAGACCGGAAAAAAATGAATGAAACGAATATTGACTGACTGAGGTCTCAGTGAGGTTGGGATGGTTAGGAGTGGAAGACTGTAACTACCTACTTGTGGCTTTAAAGGGCAATGCTGATTATTACGAATTAATAGTGCGGTCTGGTGGTCAATTTGAAGACGTTGAATTTATGAGGCCTTGTTGGCCTTATCTGGTAAAGTCACTAGGAGGTCTTGTAGCCCAAGCTTGAAGCCTGTGGGGGTGTTATATTGAGTAATGTGTGCTAATTGCTCTTGAAGTGTTGTTGTGAGAAAGACAAAGTGGTGAACGAAATTTCTGAAGTAATCATTGAAACTTTTTTTGTAAATATTTTTTGAGAAAAAGAAAGATTAAAATACGTAAGAACTCCAAAGGGAAACTGCCGCTTAATAAGTAGAAAGGTTGTCTGCGGGAGATCGTGTAAGATCACGAGTGAAAGTTGTAGTCAGAGAAATTTTATCTGTACGACAATTGCATCTTCTCTCTTGTGTACCTGTTTGCCACTCCAAGGATAACCACCCCCTTGTCATAGTCGTAGTAGTAGTCTGGTCATTATTGCAGTAGCGATAGTGGTAGAAGTAATAGAAGACATATATGTGGTTCTTGATATTGATCTTGTAGAAGAAGAAGAAGAAGGAGGAGGAGGAGGAGAAGGAGGAGGAAGAAGGGGGTTAGGAGAAGGAGGAGAAGGAGATGGAAGAGGAGAAGAAGAAGAAGGAGGAGTAGTAGTAGTAGCAGCAGTAGTAGTAGTAGTAGTAGCAGTAGTAGTAGTAGTAGTAGTAGTAGTAGTAGTAGAAGAAGAAGAAGAAGGAATACTCAGTATTGGTCTTGGACTGACCAACCATATCAGAAATGAATGGCTGGCAAAGATGCAATATCAGCCAATCAGACAAGAAATGTGTGGATCAAAATGGTGAAAATAGGGATATTTCAAATGACTGCACGTTCAGTTCAAGCGACGAACACTGGCAGACTAACAGCGTGTAGTCTACATTGAAATGGCAAACATTGACAGAGAGCTGCAACCTGTAACGCAAACAGTGAAAGAGAGGTGTGCATGAAAAAGGCTACGTATGCTGACAGAGCTGCAGATTGATTCTGCAAAATGACAAGAAAGCAGTAATTTGGAGCGGCAAAAAGAGAGCAGCTGTAACTGAAGGTGCGCGTGAGAGAGATGCATGTCACAGGGCCATGCTCAGGGGAAATAACCACTTCCGCCCACCCTCCCACTCCAGCACCAGCTGAGCACAGAGAGGTCTCTGCCAGAGGATCGATGCTGCCCGAGGGAATACTTGATGGCCTGAACGGATTGAGGCAGAAGAGAGGGGCGGGCAGTTCACGTCACCTGTTCTACTAGTTCATGCACTTTTTCTTTCCAGTTTCTATTATGTAGAAAAGATAGCACCGACTTAGATTGACTGGTTATCATCTAAACCTGCATGTCTGTTTCTGTCTCTCTTCTGTCTATCTATGTCTCTCTGTCTCTGTCTGTCTGTCTGTCTGTCTGTCTGTCTCTCTCTCTCTCTCTCTCTGTCCGTCTGACTCTCTGTCTGTCTGTCTGTCTCTCTCTCTCTCTCTCTCTCTCTCTTGTCTGTTCATAATCACCTCCCTCCCTCTCCTCACCTCTCTGTATACAATATGCATCTGTGCCCTTCGCCTGATTCATATGCAACATTCAAAATGTTTTCGCCCGTGCTTAAACTGCATAAAATCAGTTCAACAGCAAGTGCCCATGAACGGACCAATCTTCAGGTCAACAGCAAGTGCCCAGAACGGACCAATCTTGGTGACTTTGATCGGACTATAACATGCGCATGGACGTGGGAATGTGACCTGAGCTGAAGTCACCATGACAGCAGAACATGAAGGGCAGAAGAGTTTAAGCCATCCGTGATGATCCATGAGGTGCAGGACGACTGTGATGGTGATGCAGACCTCCACACTGGTTCGAGATTTCACTAGAGACCTGCATGGCAAGCCCTTTTTCCATGATGTATTCTAGCATCAGCCCGGCTATAGCGATATGCATGTGCATGGGCTATTTTTGGTTTTGTTTCTTTAGAGTCGGCTCTGTAGAGTGACAGTCAGGCAGGGACTTTGGGCAGATTGATCAGCCCATGAGAACCAAGGCTAGGATGATTTCTATGACATTTCTAAGAGAGACAATTTTCGAAGGCACTGTGCCAAAGAGGATTGCAATTCTTTTTACAGTCAGCGATCTGGAAAATTGTGCAGAGGCCTGAAGGGAAATATTTACACAATCATTTTTAGTTCGAACCCTGGCTGATGTGTGTGTGTGTGTGTGTGTGTGTGTGTGTGTGTGTGTGTGTTGTGTGTGTGTGTGAAGTCAAGTCAAGTAAACTTTATTATCTCAATTTGAGAAATTAATCTGTGGTCGCACACGTTCACAGCAAATAAACAATAATTTTGTCACATTACCCATTTTCTCACATATGACATACATTCATATAAAGGAATTTGGATTTCAATTAAACATCTCCTCGGTTCATAAAACCAATGGACAGGGGAATAAAACTTTGTTTAAATCTGACACTTCTGCATTTAACTGATCGATATCTTCGTCCTGACTGAAGAAGGTCATACTGATTTGCAAGAACGTGGGTCTGGTCACACGCAATCTTCGCTTTACAAACAACACGGCACCTGTACAGCTCACTCAGACATTTTTGTCTCTCACCAACGATTTTTCCTCCCACGTTCACCACTTTTTCAAGCACATTTCTACTGTGTGTGTGTGTGTGTGTGTGTGTGTGTGTGTGTGTGTGTGTGTGTGTGTGTGTGTGTGTGTGTGTGTGTGTGTGTGTGTGTGTGTGTGTGTGTGTGTGTGAGAGAGAGAGAGAGAGAGAGAGAGAGAGAGAGAGAGAGAGAGAGAGAGAGATGCAGTCATGACTATACACACAGACGCAGGTGTCTAGCCTGAGAGTCCCTTCCATTGGCGAACCTATGGACTGATCTTTGCTGTGCTGCGTCCAGCCTTGCAGGTAATCACTGGACAATTCATCCCTCACCACGGGGCTTCTGCTGCCACCTTTTTTATTTCGATTATTTGTATTGTAGCGCACGTCATTCTCACGATTTCAAAAACCTCATGGCGCTGCGCCAAGGAATATTGTAGCCGAAGTCGTCTGTACCACGGTACACGGAATGATATTCCTAACACTGTCGTACCTTTGTCGTCATAGTAGATCATTTAAAAACAAAACAACAAAACAAAGCAAAACAAAACAAGCAATTTGCCCAACGTCATATCAGAGGATACTTAAAACAAAGCTAACTGCATCCCTGTGACGTCATATTGCATGCCTCGCCTTGCATGCCACTTACCGAGAAGACATCTTGTTTGATAGGATTTCCTATTTTACATTCTAACGATTTTTCATTAAAAAAAAAAAAAAAAAAAAAAAAAAAGAAAAAAATATGATATAATTCCTTTTGATTTGGGGATAATGTTTTAATTTGTAAACAAATATATCAATGCCACCACACTAGCTCTAAACAAAAGAGGAATCTGAGAAGAAGAAGAAGAAAGAAGAAGAAGAAGAGAGAAGAAGAAGAAGATCGGATGGAAAACTGAGGTAAAATGAACAGCTGAACTCTTCTGCCATTTATTCCCCTCTCTGCCCCTACCCCCCCCAGCCCCCTTCGTCACCAGTCGACCAGCCCTCTACAAGCAAACCTGGTCCACACCCCCGCCCTACCAGTGAACTGACCTGCTATCAGCGGACAATGCCTGTTTCCTGGGTCATTCATCCTGCACTTTCCTTTGTCTGATCGCCCTGGTGATCACCGTACATCTTGATGGATGACTTAGACAACAATCTCTCTTTCTCTCTCTGTCTCTGTCTGTTTGTCTGTTCGTTTGTCTATCTGTCTGTCTGTCTGTCCATCTCTCTCTCTCTCTCTCTCCTCTCTCTCTCCCCTCTCTCTCTCTCCTCTCTCTCTCTCTCTCTGTATGTGTGTGTGTGTGTGTGTGTGTGTGTGTGTGTGTGTGTGTTGTAAAGTACAGAGGGTTGAATGTCCATTCTTTCTCCCCTGCTAAAGGAAGACACCTCAACGGGGAAGTCGGCTGGTATTCAGGCAAGGACAAGAAGCTTTCTCATCATCCATCTCCAGGCTAAGTGCAAAACCATGGATCACGCTGACAGTGCCGCACGAGGAAATAACGACGTCTACCTGTTACTTCGGTATCAATTCACCCCATCGTCTGTCTCATTAGCCGCCCTCCTCTGGAGCCACTGTCTGCAAGACAATGCTGGAAATCCCTGCCAGACGTCCTCTTCTGTCTGTCTCCTCTGTTCTGTGTGGGCGTCTCCCTGTCAAAAAGA
>JADBJO010001364.1:80000-82500 GCA_016801955.1 Conus betulinus | reverse complement strand
TCTCTCTCTCTCTCTCTCTCTCTCACGTTCTCTCTGCACAATGCACAGATCTTCAGGGAGTGAGTCTCGGTAATGTGTCTTGCAAGCTAAAGAGCACGGTGGTGCTTTTACCCACACATCTACTGTAATTTGGTGCCATGAGGGCAGAGTCAAGGACTCTGTTAGTGTGTTCTTGTCATAGGTCCGTAAGTCAATGGCATGCTCAAGCGTACGTTGAAAACCAGGCTGTCATACAAAGACATGAGTTCTTTGGGCCTGGATTTGCTGGTGTAGATGACTGATATATTAAGTCACCCACCCTTCGAGTCAAAAACTGAAAACAGCAAACAAAGCGAACAAAAGGGGAAAAAAAACTGAGACAAACGATGGCAGAGAGACGGAGAGACACAGACTGACGCACAGGAAAACCAGACAGTTGTTCGCTGATCATGTCCAGGGGAGGTAACAACGCCACTGCCACCTCCCCAGCTTAGAGAAGCGGCTTAGTGAAGATCGAGCCGTGCTTTGGAAGTGCCTGTCGGACCAAACGAGTTGTCTTCCTGTCTTATGTCTGCCTTTTCTTTTCATTTCCCCTTTCTTCTTTTCTTTGTCTTTGTCTTTTGTCTGTCTTCCTTTCTTTTTGTCTTTCTTTTCTATTCATTGGGAGAGGGTCTGTTTTAAAGCAAGCATGTGTTACTTCTGTTCGCAAATGTGGACATGTTACTAGCAGTGAGGAAAGTCGGGAAGGCGGTCAGGGATAGAGGGCGAGTTGGGAGCGAGGATGAATGGGTGAATGAGAGCTTGTGTTTCCTGTGTGTGCTTATGCGCGTGGGGAGTGAGAGAAGGGAATGGGAACTACGTGTTGGTACCGAGTGAGTGGGAAAGGTAGGGGGGGGGGGGGGGGGGGGATGGTCTGTCGGGAAGTCTCCAAACTAAATGAGATCGTTCAAAAGGGAGCTAATTTATGCTATAAATATCTGTACCTTCCCAACGACGTGAGCGATATTTTCATCCATACACTTCCAATGGTTTTGTTGCCTTCATAATTATTTATTTTATGCTTCAATGATGCAGTGTGGCGAATGGTGAGTGTTACGCCCTTACCTTCATGGCTTGTTAAGCGGAAGGCAATGCATCGTCAAAGCGTCAAAACGCTCTCTCTCTCTCTCTCTCTCTCTCTCTCTCTCTCTCTCTCTCTCTCTCTCTCTGCAGAAAAAAAAATCAGATTGCTAGCTGTCAAATTCGTCTTCTTTCTTCCTCGTTCGCTTCCCGTTAGATGAGCAGCCCGGTGTCCTCGATGAAGGCTGCGTCCACACCGCAGCTTCTCCAGGGTGCCGTACAACTTGGCGTCCACTGCTGTCGGTGTTGGCCAGATATTCCTTCCAGATGCTGCATGCGTCATACAGTCTTGAAGGGTGTGGTCGGTTGTCATTGGTCCCTCACCACAACGACACTCTCCACTCTGTCCAATGTCAAATTGTGTGTGCATGTGGTGGAGCAGGAGGTTGTGTCCAATCCTCAGGCGGAAGATCTTGAACTGTTGCCGTCATCCCAGCAAATGGTATTTGTCTTCTGGGTTGTGTTTGGGGTGCAGGAGGCGCCACTTTATTCCTTGCTGTGCCTTGAAGATAGTCTTGGTTTCATCGTATGACACCAGGTTGTTGGCCTGCTCCTTCTGAGCACACCGTCTTTTGCCAGAATGTCCGATTTTTCATTTCCTCTGATACGACAGTGTGTTGGTACCCATTGTATCACCACTTTCTCCACTTTGGCACTCAGGGCAACAAGGGCTGAAGTAAGATTGTTCTGTTCTTTGCAGCGGGAGTTCTTGAGGGCTTGGAGCACGGAGAGAGCGTCTGAGAACACCTCCACCTGCCCTGTTGTTCTTGTGGAGTTCTGCGAGACTGTAGTGGCTGCCTCATGGAGGGCTTCTCGCTCAGCTCGGAAGTTGGTGGAGTAGTTTCCTGTTGGGACTGCAGTTTCTTTATCTCCGTCTTTGTATCAGAGGAAGATTCCAGCTCCACCATCCCTCGTTGCTTCTGTGGCGGAGCCATCTGTAAAGCCATGGGTCCAGTCTTCCTGGGGATACTGGTTGCAGATATACTCCATGGCTGGGGCTTTCCTTTGGGTGTCTGACTGTGTTCCTCTATTCTCCACGCCAGAATGCTGGTGACAACTGTTGGGAAGTCCTGCCTCTTCCAAGATTGGTGGGTGACATTTGCCGGGACAGGCTTTGCTTCGTGTTCCATCAAGACTGGGGTTTGTCTTTCAAGGCGTCTTGATTGGTGGATGAAGCTGCCTCTTTTCAGCCGGCTCTTGGTGGGTCTGCTGATTCTGTCGTTCATTGGTCAGATCATTTATCATGAAAATGTAACTCCGCTAGATATCTGCTATGCGTTATTGTCGTGCTGAAAAAAAAAAGTATATAAACTGTCACCAAATGATGACTCGTAGGTCCGTTGGTCAAAGATTACGACTCAGTACTAATATACGTTTTGCAAAGTTGTTTGATTTTCCCATT
>JADBJO010001364.1:52500-75000 GCA_016801955.1 Conus betulinus | reverse complement strand
CACATTGAACATGGTAAAAAGTAGAGCAGATTAAGCTGAAGTAAACAACAGTGATTAAAAAAAAAATCTCTTAAACCGTTTGCACTCGACGAAGTCGAACTGAGCCAAGCCAAACCAAAACTACAGTGCAGAAAATTGATAGAGGTTTCACGACAGGAAGGAATATGATGTTGACCACTCCTGAACCCCAATCTCGTACGCTTGATATCAGTCAGAAAAATCTGGTGCTCATGACCGCTGTATTGCACATCACATGAAATAAAGTGAATAGCGATATGGTTGATAATAAGGAAGTTGACAGGCAATCACAGGATGTACAACAGTAGTACCACTAGCAAGCAGCAGTAGCATCATCATCATCATCATCATCATCATCATCATCATCATCATCATCATCATCATCATCACAACAACAACAGCAGCAGGTGGTGGTGGTGGTGGTGGTGGTGGTGGTGGCAGTGGTGGTGGAGAAGAAGAAGAAGAAGAAGAAGAAGAAGAAGAAGAAGAAGAAGAAGAAGAAGAAGAAGAGAATGGAAGAGGTGAAAGAGGTGCATGAGGAGGAGGAGGAGGAGGAGGAGGAGTAAAGGGAAGAAGAGGGGGAGAGTAGGAGGAGAGGAATAAGAGGAGTAAAAGGTAGAGAAGAAGAAGAAGAAGAGAAGAAGAAAGAAGAAGAAGAAGAAGAAGAAAAACTAAAGCCTCACTATTAGTCTAAGACTGACGAAAAACGAGCAAGAAATAATCATTGACAAAGATGCAGTTTCAGCCAGTCAGACAATAAAGCCACGGAACAAAATTAGGGACAAGGCAACACTTCAAATAATGACAGCATGCTAAATTCAAGGGACACTCACAAGATAAAAGTGTATTGTCCACATTGAAATGGCACACATTGACAGAGAGCTGTAACCTGAATTAACAAACACCAAAAGAAGTGTGAAAAAGATTTTTTTGAGAAAAACAAAAACAAACAAAACAAACAACAAAGAAACCCAACAAAAACCATAAACTTAGAAAGAGAGCTGTAAACTGATTTCTGCAAAATGACATGCAGTAATTTGGAGCGATGAACTGCATGACCTCTAATTTAAAGTGCACATGAGAGAGATGTATGTCACAGGATCATGCTCAGGGGAGATAACCACGTTTTCCTACCCTTCCCACTCCACCACCAGCAGAGCACAGAGAGGTCTCTGCCAGAGGGTTGATGCTGCCTGGGGGAATACTTGATGGCCTGAACGGATTGAGGCAGAAGAGAGAGGGCGGGCAGTTCACGTCACCTTGTCTACTTGTTCGTGCACTTTTTCTTCCCTGTTTTTTTCTATGTATGAAGGATGGTGCTGAATGTATGAAGGACGGCGCTGAATGTATGAAGGATGGCGCTGAATGTATGAAGGATGGCGCTGAATGTATGAAGGATGGCGCTGAATGTATGAAGGACGGCGCTGACTGTGGTGTTGACTGTACGAAGGATGGCGCTGACTGTATGAAGGATGGCGCTGACTGTATGAAGGACGGCGCTGACTGTGGCGCTGACTGTACGAAGGATGGCGCTGACTGTATGAAGGATGGCGCTGACTGTATGAAGGATGGCGCTGAATGTATGAAGGATGGCGCTGAATGCTGAAGGACGGCGCTGAAGGTGGTGCGACTGTATGAAGGTGCTGACTGTATGAAGGATGGCGCTGACTGTATGAAGGATGGCGCTGACTCTATGAAGGACGGCGCTGACTGTGGTGCTGACTGTACGAAGGACGGCGCTGACTGTATGAAGGATGGCTGTATGAAGGATGGCGCTAACTGTATAAAGGATGGCGCTGACTGTGGTGCTGGACTGTATGCTAGGATGGCACTGACTGTATGAAGGATGCGCTGACTGTGGTGCTGACTGTATGAAGGATGGCACTGACTGTATGAAGGATGTACCTGACTGTGGTATAAAGAATGTTGTGACTGTATGAAGGATGGTGCTGACTGTATGAAGGATGGTGTGACTGTAAGATGGATGGATGGCGTTGACTGTGGTGCTGACTGTATGAAGGATGGTGCTGACTGTATGGAGGATGGTGCTGACTGTGGTGCTGACTGTATGAAGGGATAGTGCTGACTGTATGAAGGATGGCGCTGACTGTGTGGTGCTGACTGTATGAAGGATAGTGCTGACTGTATGAAGAATGGTGCTGACTGTATGAAGGATGGTGCTGACTGTGGTGCTGACTGTGTGAAGGATGGCGCTGACTGTGTGAAGGATGATGCTGACTGTGTGAAGGATGGTGCTGACTGTATGAAAGGATGGCGCTGACTGTATGAAGGATGGCGCCGACTGTGGTGCTGACTGTATGAAAGGATGGTGCTTACTCAGGTCGACTGGCTATCGTCACATCTGCGTTTTGGTGTCTGTCTATCTCTTTGTAATTCATTTTTCGTCGTCCTTCTTCTCTCTTTTCCACCTCAGGGTCTGTCTCTCTGTCTGTCTGGCTGGCTGGCTGGCTGGCTGGCTGGCTCTGTCTCTTATTTGTACATAAATCCTACTTCTCTGTGTAAAATACACATGTAGGCCTTTCGCCCTATTCACGTGTATATGCATGTTATTTGGGCCTTATTTAAACATTTTAAAATCCATTCAACAACACTACCCATAAACTGACCAATGTTGGTGAATGTAACACGAGCATGCATGTAGGAATGAGACCTGAGTAGAGAGTCACCATGACAGCAGAACAGAAAGGGCAGCAGACTTTGAGACATCCGTAACGATCTATGAGGTGAAGGACGTGATGCTGATGCTATGAACTTCCATACTGTTTCAATATGTTGTAAGAGAGCTGCACTGTACGTTTTCTGTCATGATCTATTCCAGCTTCAACCAAGCTAAAAAAGACAAGCATGCTTATGGATTAATTTAGTTTTTGATGTTTTTTTTTTAGCTCTGTAGAATGACAGGGCGGCTAAGATGTAGAATGACAGGGGGGCTAGTATGTAGAATGACAGGGAGGATGTAGAATGACAGGAAGGCTAGGATGTAGAATGACAGGGAGGATGTAGAATGACAGGGAGGCTAGGATGTAGAATGACAGGGAGGATGTAGAATGACAGGGAGACTAGGATGTAGAATGACAGGGAGGATGTAGAATGACAAGGAGGATGTAGAATGACAGGGAGGATGTAGAATGACAGGGAGGATGTAGAATGACAGGGAGGCTAGGAGGATGTAGAATGATATGAAGGATGTAGAATGACAGGGAGGCTAGGATGTAGAATGACAGGGAGGATGTAGAATGACAGGGAGGATGTAGAATGACAGGGAGGATGTAGAATGACAGGGAGGTTGTAGAATGACAGGGAGGCTAGGATGTAGAATGACAGGGAGGATGTAGAATGACAGGGAGGATGTAGAATGACAGGAAGGATGTAGAATGACAGGGAGGCTAGGATGTAGAATGACAGGGAGGATGTAGAATGACAGGGAGGATGTAGAATGACAGGGAGGATGTAGAATGACAGGGAGGCTAGGATGTAGAATGACAGGAAGGATGTAGAATGACAGGGAGGATGTAGAATGACAGGGAGGATGTAGAATGACAGGGAGGTTAGGATGTAGAATGACAGGGAGGTTAGGATGTAGAATGACAGGGAGGATGTAGAATGACAGGAAGGATGTAGAATGACAGGGAGGATGTAGAATGACAGGGAGGCTAGGATGTCGAATGACAGGGAGGATGTCGAATGACAGGGAGGATGTAGAATGACAGGGAGGCTAGGATGTAGAATGACAGGGAGGCTAGGATGTAGAATGACAGGGAGGCTAGGATGTAGAATGACAGGGAGGACGTAGAATGACAGGGAGGATGTAGAATGACAGGGAGGATGGGAATGACAGGGAGGATGTGTAATGACAGGGAGGATGTAGAAGGACAGGGACGATGTAGAATGACAGGGAGGATGTAGAATGACAGGGACGATGTAGAATGACAGGGAGGATGTAGAATGACAGGGAGGCTAGGATGTAGAATGACAGGAAGGCTAGGATGTAGAATGACAGGGAGGCTAGTATGTAGAATGACAGGGAGGATGTAGAATGACAGGGAGGATGTAGAATGACAGGAAGGCTAGAATGTAGAATGACAGGGAGGCTAGTATGTAGAATGACAGGGAGGCTAGGATGTAGAATGACAGGGAGGCTAGGATGTAGAATGACAGGGAGGATGTAGAATGACATGGAGGATGTAGAATGACAGGGAGGCTAGGACAGTAGAATGACAGGGAGGATGTAGAATGACAGGGAGGCTAGGATGTAGAATGACAGGGAGGCTAGGATGTAGAATGACAGGGAGGCTAGGATGTAGAATGACAGGGAGGATGTAGAATGACAGGGAGGATGTAGAATGACAGGGAGGATGTGGAATGACAGGGAGGCTAGGATGTAGAATGACAGGGAGGACGTAGAATGACAGGGAGGATGGTAGAATGACAGGGAGGATGTAGAATGACAGGGAGGCTAGGATGTAGAATGACATGAAGGATGTAGAATGACAGGGAGGCTAGGATGTAGATGACAGGGGGATGTAGAATGACAGGGAGGATGTAGAATGACAGGGGGATGTAGAATGACAGGAGGATGTAGAATGACAAGGAGGCTAGGATGTAGAATGACAGGGAGGATGTAGAATGACAGGGATGATGTAGAAGAATGACAGGGAGGATGTAGAATGACAGGGAGGCTAGGATGTAGAATGACAGGGAGGCTAGGATGTAGAATGACAGGGAGGATGTAGAATGACAGGGGAGGCTAGGATGTAGAATGACATGAAGGATGTAGAATGACAGGGAGGCTAGGATGTAGAATGACAGGGAGGATGTAGAATGACAGGGAGGATGTAGAATGACAGGGAGGATGTAGAATGACAGGGAGGATGGATGTAGAATGGCAGGGAGGATGTAGAATGACAGGGAGGATGTAGAATGACAGGGAGGATGTAGAATGACAGGGAGGATGTAGAATGACAGGAGGATGTAGAATGGAGGATGATGAATGACAGGGAGGATGTAGAATGACAGGGAGGATGTAGAATGACAGGAAGGATGTAGAATGACAGGGAGGCTAGGATGTAGAATGACATGGAGGGTGTAGAATGACAGGGAGGCTAGGATGTAGAATGACAGGGAGGCTAGGATGTAGAATGACAGGGAGGCTAGGATGTAGAATGACATGGAGGATGTAGAATGACAGGGAGGCTAGGATGTAGAATGACAGGGAGGACGTAGAATGACAGGGAGGATGTAGAATGGCAGGGAGGATGTAGAATGACAGGGAGGATGTAGAATGACAGGGAGGCTAGGATGTAGAATGACAGGGAGGATGTAGAATGACAGGGAGGCTAGGATGTAGAATGACAGGGAGACAGACTGATCAGTCCATGGGAACCAAGGCTAGGACGATTTCTATAGCATTTCTGAGGGCGACAATTATCGAAGGCACTGTGCCACAGGGATTTGAAATTCTCTTTACAGTTAGCGAACTGGGAAATTGTGCTGAGACCTGAAGAGAATTAATCAAGCAATCATTTTTTGGTTTGAACCCTCTGGTTGGTAAGAGAGAGAGAGAGAGAGAGAGAGAGAGAGAGAGAGAGAGAGAGAGAGAGAGAGAGAGAGAGAGAGAGAGAGAGAGAGAGAGAGAGAGAGAGACGCTTCAGATCGATTTTTTTATTGTCAATGGCCTATACACAGAATTTATATCAAGGGGTGTGTACATAAAGAGAGAGAGAGAGAGAGAGAGAGAGAGAGAGAGAGAGAGAGAGAGACAGACAGACAGACACAGACAGACAGACAGACAGATAGAGAGACAGACAGACAGACAGACAGAGACAGACAGAGCGATAGAGAGAGAGAGACAGAGAGACAGAGAGACAGATTGAGACTGAGAGACAGCAGTTCGGGGGGTGGGGGGGAAGATAGAAAGAGAGTGAGAGAGAGAGAGAGAGAGAGAGAGAGAGAGAGAGAGAGAGAGAGAGAGAGAGAGAGATCTACAGCATCATTTCAGAGAGACAGAGAGAGAGAGAGAGAGAGAGAGAGACAGACAGACAGACAGACAGACAGACAGACAAAGACAAAGACAGACAGACAGACAGACAGACAGACAGAGTCAGAGTCATGATCATATACATACAGTCAGAAAAATGCGGAAGTCTAGACTTAAGAGTTTCTTCCTTTGGGGGGGGCCTTTTGCACTGATGTTTGGTGTTGTGGACGTTGTCCAGCCTACCACGTAATCCCTGGACAATTCAATCCTAACACTCAGCTTGTGCTGGTTACGTATGTTCTCTCTGCAATATTGGACAACAAATATGTTTCTCAGGACTTTTTCTATCATTGGGTCAGAGGTGTTTGTCAGACTTTTCTCTTTATTGTTTCAAAATGGAGTGACTGATGGTGGAGAACGAAGCTCTTTATTGGCCAGACGTGCTTGTCCCAGCTTCAAATTTCATCAGCAGTCATGTGCGGCTCTCTCGATGCGTTTTCTTTACTGGCTGGACATATTCATTCTGACTTTTCTCTTCATTGATTGGGTGTGTGTGCTCTGACTATTCACCTCATGATACAGATACGTTTGATTATCATTTGTTTTTTCCTCATAGGCCAGAAATATTTGTCCTGACACATTAAATTTTAGACCAGAAGCATTCGCATTGACCTTCTTCATTATGATCCGAAGATGGTCCTGACTCTCTTTGTTAGTAGCTAGATCATGACTGCCATGACCGCAGGGTTGCCCGTTTAGTATTGTTTGTTTATGTGAAGGATCAGAGGGGAAAACGAGAGTGAACGCATGAGATAGAGCTGGGGTGGGAATGAGAGTAAAACAATCATCTTGCCCTTACATTCAAAATATTAGATTAACGATTTATTTAAGTTGATAAAACATTCACAATAACTAATAACTTGTACGCCAGATATAACAGGTTTAAGCATTCAACAAACACAGATACATTGTACCTGTGAATGAACTATTATATACGTAGACAGGGCGTGGTTTGTGTCTAAAATTACTTACCTTGCATTCCTCAGGTGATTTTAGTCTAGAAGTTAATGACTGCAGGCGGAATTTCAAACATTTAAAGAAAAGTGTGGCGAAAATAACAACCTAGTCCTGTTAGTCTTTTTTTTTTTCAGGAGGAATGGAAACAATCCACTTCATAAAATGAAAGAATGTTCAGTTCAAGGGACACACACTGACAGAATAATATCGTTTCATCGACATTGAAATGGCAAACATTCCCAGGGAAGAGTAACCTAATTTACGAACATTGAAAGAGAAGTGTAAATGATATGTTGGGGGAAAAAAACACTTAAACAGACTGTCATAGCTGTAGATTGATTTTACAAAGTAACAAGAGAGCTGTAATTTGAAGCGGCAAACGGTGAGCTGTAATTTAAAGTGCACTTCAGGGAGGTGCATGTCACAGGGGAGATACCCCCCCCCCCCCCACACACCACACACACACACACACACACACTCCCCACTCCACCACCAGCAGAGCACAAAGAGGTCTGTGCAAGATGATCGATGCTGCCTGCCTGGGGGAATACTTGATGGCCTGAACGGATTGAGGCAGAAGAGAGGGGCGGGCAGTTCACATCACCTGTTGTACTTGTTCGTGCACTTTTTCGTTTTTATTTTGTTTTATGTATAAAAGATGGTACTTACTCATATTGAATGGCTACCTTCGACATCTGCATGTGTATTTCCATCTACCTTTTTATAATTATCTTTCTGCTGTCCTTCTCTTTCTTCCCCCTCCAGGTCTGTCTGTCTGTCTCTCTGTCTGTCTGTCTCTCTCTCTCTCTCTCTCTCTCTCTCTCTCTCTCGTGTGTGTGTTCATAATTTCCCCACTCTCTCTCCCTGTCTATCCTCTCTCTTTGTATAAAAATATGCACTTGTGCCTGTCGCCTTATTCACTCGTGAATTCCAGGATGTTTGTCTGTGTTTAAGCTGCTTAAAATCAGTTCAACAGGAAGTTTCCAGAACCAGACCAATATTGGTGACATTGATTGGACTTAAACTTGCGCACAAATGTGAGCATGTGGATTGCGTTCAGGTCATCAGGGCCAGAGGACATGACGGGTAGCCATCTTTGAGTCACACGTGGTGATCCACGAGGCGAGGGACGATCATGGTGATGTTATGGACCTCCTCACTCGTTAGTAATTTCATAGCCGAGCTGCATTGCACGTTTTATTTCACGTTACATTCTAGAGTCAACCAGGCTGCAGGAACATGCATGTTATATATCATTTCTGTTTTTGTGGTATTGGATTCAGCTCTGTAGAATGATAGGGAGGCTGGAACTGGGGGGAAGATTGAGGAGTCCGTGAAAACTAAGGCCAGGAGGTTTTCTATGGAATTCCTCAGGGAGGCAATTATCGAAGGCACCGTGCCATAGAGATCTGAAACTCTCTTTACAGTTAGCGAGCTGGAAAATTGTGCAGATACCTGAAGGGAAATACTCACTAAATCATTTTTGGTTTCAACCCTGTGGCTGCTATGAGAGAGAGAGAGAGAGAGAGAGAGAGAGAGAGAGAGAGAGAGAGAGAGAGAGAGAGAGAGAGAGAGAGAGAGAGAGAGAGAGAGATTTTGCATGCACATACAGCAAGAAAAACATAGAAGTCTAGACCCATGGTTCCTTCCTTCGGGGAGCGTTTTCACTGCATTTCTTCGCTGAGTTGTGCTGTGTTGTGGACATTACCCAGCTTATCTGGTACTCCTTGGACGATTCATCCCCAACTGGGTTCCCACCGGCTACGTCATGTTCTTCTGCTATGACTAGACGTGTTTCTCCTGACGTTCCACGTCATTAGTCGAACGCGTTTCCCCAACTTTTTCTTTATTAGCCATGCGTGTTTGTCTTGATTTTTTTTTTTCATAATTAGCCATGCATGCCTTTCTTGATTTTGAGTTTTTTGATAGCTGGTCATATTTATCTTGACTGTGCTCATTACTGAACAGTCGTGTTTGGTATGACATTTAACTTTATTTTCTAGACGTGTTTGGTTGTTATTTTTTGCTTGTTGTTTGTTCGTTGGTTTGTTGTTGTTTTTTGTTTGTTTGATTTTTCTCACAAACCAGAAATGTTTGTAATGACATGTTTAATTGGAGGCTATATGTTTCTCACGTTACCATCACGATTTCAAAGCCACTTTGCACTGTACCTAAGAATATTGTCGCCACAGTCACTGTATCACAGTACACAGAATGGTCTTCCTAACACAGTTAATCACATGATGCAATGATGGGTGATTTTTCAAACACAGCCTGACGTTTGATGTAATGCTAATTGACTTTAAAATAAAATGAAATAAAATAAAATAAAAAAAAAAAGGAAACAAATCAAGACAAACAATATGTCCGACATCATATCAGAAGATATTCCAAAATGCCTACACACCGTTTCAGTGACACCATATTGCATGCCTCACCAAGCATATATATCATACCTGGGAGAAATCTTGTTTGATGTGATATCCTACATAATTATTTCAGCTACGTCCATTGGAAGAATAGGCTATGATTTCTTTTTCTTTGATATGAAAATTAATACTTTTATTTCAACGCATATATGCAGTGCTACTATACTGAAACTAACTGAAAGAAGAAGAAAGAAAGAAAGAAAGAAAGAAAGAAAGAAAGAAAGACAGACAGACAGACAGACAGACAGACAGACAGACAGACAGACAGACAGAAACTAAGCTAAAGCGAACAATTGAACACCTGTGTCGTTTCTTGCCATCACTGCTCCTGCTCCCCCCCATTCCCCTTCTTCACTACTCACCCGGCCGTGCACGTGTGGAACTGGCCAATACCCCCCCTCCAACCAATGACCTGACCCGCTTCCCAGTGGACAATGCCTGTTTCCCTGGGTCGTTCACCAGGCACTTGTCTTTGTATGATCGCCTGGTAATCATCCTATGTCTTGATGGAAGACTCAGACGACAAACTATTCACAGCTCTGTCTCTGTCTCTGTCTCTGTCTCTGTCTCTCTCTCTCTCTCTCTCTCTCTCTCTCTCTCTCTCTCTCTCTCTCTCTCTGTGTGTGTGTGTGTGTGTGTGTGTGTGTGTGTGTGTGTGTGTGTGTGTGTGTGTGTGTGTGTGTGTGTGTGTGTGTTTGTCAAACCGTAAAGGATTAAATCCTCATTTGTCCTCTTCTGACAAATGAAGGCACCTCGTTGTGGACGTTAGTTGCATCATTCAGGGAAGGACAAGAAGCTTTCTCTCATCATCCATCTCCAGGCTAAGTGCAAAACAATGGATCACGCTGACAGTGCCGCACGAGGAAAATAACGACGTCTACCTGTTACTTCGGTATCAATTCACCCCATCGTCTGTCTCCTCATTAGCCGCCCTCCTCTGGAGCCACTGTCTGCAAGACAATGCTGGAAATCCCTGCCAGACGTCCTCTTCTGCCTGTCTCCTCTGTTCTGTGTGGGCGTCTCCCTGTCAAAAGAAAAACATCTTTTTCGATTGCTTTTTCCTCCCAGCCCCACCTCCCCATCGTTTTCCCTCCCAAAGATACCAAACCTGACAAACACAATAAGATATCTAGGTGCTACGCTCTTCCTCAGTGAAATTGTGATTGACAGGAGAGTCACACATCAGTTATGAATAAGATGTGAGTGAAACTTAGTATTCTAAAACATACTGAAATGAAATCATTTCCGTCAGAAGAAAATGCAATGCATGATCTCTCTCTCTCTCTCTCTCTCTCTCTCTCTCTCTCTCTCTCTCTCTCTCTCTCTCTCTCTCTCTCTCACACACACACACACACACACACACACACACACACACACACACACACACACACACACACACACACACACCATCCAGATAACGTTTTCACACACACTTCTGATGGTCCTAGTGTGTTATAAGTAAAGGATTTATACATTGTAACACCATCTTTGCTATCTCCATTTTATTTGTCATATAGCCACGGTCTGCCCATTGGATATTAAGCATTCATGTGTTACTGCCCTCCCCCCCTTTGTTTTCGCACACTTACGCCCCATTCCACCCATTTCTTTTGACATTTACAAGACATTTACGAAGTGACTCTCTCTCTCTCTCTCTCTCTCTCTCTCTCTCTCTCTCTCACACACACACACACACACACACACACACACACACACACACACACACACACACACACACACCACACACACACACACACATACACACACACACGTGCACGCGCGCGTTCACACCCCACCCAGAACCGTTTGCATACACTTCTGATGGTACCCGGATACTATTAGTAAAGGATATAAAGGATCTCTCTCTCTCTCTCTCTCTCTCTCTCTCTCTCTCTCTCTCTCTCTCTCTCTCTCTCTCTCTCTCTCCTAGATATAGACATGAAACCTACCAAACAGCAGTTTGTGTCAAAGGCCAACAGTAAAGTGCAGCAACTATTCAGAATCTTCTGAGACTGACAACGATAGCCAGTGTCTGACCAGACTGTTTCCCAGGAGATGGAGGAGCCGCATGTGCTGGCATCACACGGGAGGACAAGACTGCAGTTCAGTCATCGCCTTTCCCTGTCTCCGTCCTCATTCTCATTCCGCCTCCCTGCGCTTCTGAGGATGCTCCGGAGCCTCTGTAAGAGCTGACGTCATCCCCCACCACCACCCTCACACTTTTTTTTTTTTTTTTGTAGTATTAGTCAGTTTGCTCATGTGTATTATGATATCAAAACTTTTGGAGACATTCTTAACTAACGTAGAGACCCACATGGAACCCTCCTCTGTGGCCGTTTAAAGGTTTTGCCAGCATCAGTTATATCATATAATATAGAATAATTCCGGGGAAAAGTGCTCTCTTTCATTAATCCAGACCCATTCTCCGGATTTCTAGGGGGGAAACAATCTGAATTGGATGATCTATTAATTGTCTGCAATGAAGGATTTTCACCACTGTGATTCATCTGAAATATCGTTTATGTCATGAAGTAGTGATTACACAGACAGATGGCGGCATGGTCAGATTGCTAGCCTGAATTGCATAGAAATAGAGACAGTTTGGGCACCATCCATCTCCAAATAGCCGTGAGGTCAATGAACTGGTTCTGAATACATAGAAACGGAAACTAGAAATGGCGCCATGAACTTCTACGTAAACATTGATGGTTTGTGTGTATGTGTGTGTGTGTGTGTGTGTGTGTGTGTGCGTGTGCGCGTGCGTGTGTGTGGTGTGTGTGTGTGCGCGCGCGCGCGCGCGCGCGCGCGCGCGCGTGTGTGTGTGTGTGTGTGTGTGTGTAAAGATTCTATACTTCTCCCATGAACTTCTCTGTGCTAGGCCTTGACTGAAAAGAAGTGTCTGTCCTGAACGAAAATTATTGTTTGATCCGTGGCTTTGCTCTCTGCTGTTTTCGTTGTATTTTCTTTTCTTTTTTTTTCTTTCTAAATCACAACAATGGCTATATTATCGAAGTCACACACACCACACACACACACACCTATGATCACGCATTCACATATGATATAAAGACGGCAGGCACACGTTCATGTTTTTATACGAGAGAGAGAGAGAGAGCACGGGAGAGAGACGGGGGGAATTAATGACGACAAGCACACGAGAGAGAGAGAGAGAGAGAGAGAGAGAGAGAGAGAGAGAGAGAGAGAGAGAGAGAGAGAGAGAGAGAGGAGAGGAGAGAGAGAGAAATGACACTGACAATGACGTTTTATATTCCAGTAGGGCCAAGCCCCCTTAGAAGCGGTGTGTATTCACAGAAAAGGAAACTAGAACTTTAAGATTTCGGCAGAAAGAAAGAAAATAAAGACCTAACTATACATTTCATTCTCTCTCTCTCCTCTCGGTCCTCTCTCTCTCTCTTCTCCAACTCTCTCTCTCTCTCTCTCAAATCTCTCTCTCTGTGTGTGTCCTCTCTCTCGCCCACTCAAGCTCCGCCTCTCAATCTCTCTCCCCTCTCCTGCTCACTCTCCTCTCCTCCCTCCTCTCCGTCCTGCTCTCTCATCGTAGTCTCACCCCATCTCTCTGGTTCTCCTCCTCTCTCTTTCCCTTTCTGCCTTCTCTTCTCTTTCTCTCTCTCTCTCTCCGCTCTTCTCTCTCGTTCTCTCTTCTCTCTCTTCTCTCCATCTCTCTCTCTCAACGTGCTCCCTCATCTCGGCTCTCTCTCTCTCTCTGCGGCGCGCGCTTCCCTTATTATCATATCAGCTAAAAGTGTTTCAAACTTAAAAATGATATGTGTGATTTCTGGTTCCCGGTCAGGTGTCTGCAACAAATGTACATCCTCGCTGACTGTACAAGAACATTTTCAATCTCTTGGTGCGCTCCCCTCCAGAAATGGTCTCCCTCAGAAATGCCGTAGATAATCATCCTGGCCTTGGATGCTCATTGCGATCATCAGTCCCCACGTAAGAGTACCCCCAGTTCTCTCCCCCTGTCCGATTTCAGCGGATTGGTGGCAGTCTTATCAGTCTACTAAACCCCCAGTTCCTCTCCCTGTCATATCATGGGAGTCATGCAGTTCCTAACCCTCAGTCTCTCTCCATACCCCGTCATTCATGGAGTTCAATCAGTCCTGAGGCGGTCTGCCCCCAGCGGTTCTCCTCTCCCCTGTCAATTCATGGAGTCCATCAATCTGCCCCCACCCAGTTCTCTTCCCTGCTGTCATTCATTCATGGAGTCATCAATCTGCCCCCAGTTCTCTCCCCTGTCATTCTTCCATGGAGTCATCAGGCTTGCCCCCAGTTCTCTCCCTGGTCATTTAATGGTGAGTCCATCATTCTGCCCCTGCCCCCAGTTTCTCTCCCTCCCGTTATTCATGGAAGTCATCAGATCTGTCCCTGCCCCCAGATTTCTCTCCCTTGTCCTTCATGTGAGGTAGCCAGTCTTTTCAGTCTGCCCCCATTTTCTCCTCCCTGTCATTCTGCAGTGCTGAGTTCATTGAAACAAAATCCAAAACCCATCCCATACACGTGCTTGTCTCTGAGCAAAGTTGAAGCGATTACACATCATGAAAGTAAACGTAGACTGCGGCTCTCTTATGGAATCACAAAACAGGATGGAGGTCCATAATCGTTTTTTTGTTTTTTAAGTGCAATCAAACTCACCAATATTAGTCAGTTCAATAATGGCAACTACTGTTTAACGGATTTTAATCTGTTTTAAATGCAGGCAAAGGTGTTTTGAATATTACACAAAAATGAGGCAGAAGGCCCACATGTATACTTTACACAGAGCTGTGGGGAGAGAAAATGATAGACGGAAATATGGGCAAACAAGAGAGAGAGAGAGAGAGGGGGGGGGGGGGGAGAGGAGGAGGGGGGGGGGGGAGAGAAAGTGGAGACAAGAGAAGGATGGCAGATAGATAATTATAAGAGACAGACGGGAAACAGACATACACAATACATAACGGATAGCCAGTCAATCTGAGTCAGTACCATCTTTTCCTACATAAAGAAATAAGAACGAAAAAGTGGCACGAACAAGTAGACAAGTTGACAGTGAACTGCCCGCCCCCTCTCTTCTTCTGCCTCAATCCGTTCAGGCCATCAAGTATTCCCCCAGGCAGCATCCACACCCTCTGGCAGAGACCTCTCTGTGCTCAGCTCGTGGTGTGGTGGGGAGGCTAGGAGAACGTAGTTATCTCCCCTGAGCATTGCCCTGTGACATGCATCTCTCTCCTCACGTGCACCTACAGTTCGCTATTTGCTTGCTCAAAATCACTGTTCTCTTGTCATTTTGCAGAGCGAATCCACAAGTATGTAAGCATGTTTAGTTTTTGTTTTTTTCCATTTTATTTTTGTACTGCTCAAAGTGTCTGTAAATTCAGGTTACAGCTCTTTGTCATGTTTGCCATTTCAATGTACACAAGAAACTTTTTTATTCTGCCAGTGTTCGTTCTCTTTGAATTGAGCAATGCTGTCTTTTATTGGAAGCGTTTCCTTATACGCCATTCTGATCCCGCAGCTTTTTGGTCTGGCTGACTTCAATTCTATTCTTGCTGCCATTCTGTCTTGCTAGGTTTTGGGACAGTCTTAGATTAATATCAAGTGTCTCTTCTTCTTCTCTCCCCTCCTCCTCATTCTCGTTCCCCTCCTCCTTCCCCTCCTCCTCCAAGAGGGTATTGCATGACGTCCATCTAATGACACCTTCTTTGAAGCTGTCAATGTCGACGACTTGGGAACTGGACCACGCCCATGGAAGTGGAGAAAAACTCCACACTGAAGTCACCCAGATAAAGGACAAGATTGGCCATGCTCTCCCTTGACCACATTCTGTCGTATTGTGGGTGATAGCTTGATTGATGTATTGATTAACTGATTGGCTACTTGATTGATATAGCTTGATTGCTTGATTTAATAGTTAATTGTTTCCTTGATTGATTGATTCGTTGATTGCTTTATTGATCTAGTGATTGCTGATTGATTTTTAGATATATTGATTGTTTTGACTACTTGACTGATTCATTAATTCATTGATCCATTCATTCATGGATTCAATTATCCATTGACTGGCTGATATTGACGGAAATTTTGCGAATGAGTGAGTACGTGAGCAAATAAGAGAGGTAAGTGAGTGAGTGAGTTATGTTTACTAGTAGACTGTTTAATTGATTTCAACGATTGATTCATTGCAAAATTGATTAACTGACTAATTTGCATTTATCATGCAGGGAAAACAAAAACTTCTCCTATCGCTGCTAAGTTCAATAAAGTTCTCCTGTGTTTATTTTTCACTGAATAAAATGTATGATTTTTTCTGATGATGTTAACATCAGGCAACTTGTACATCAAAAACACTGCGCTCTCTACGTTTGTAAACTTGCTACAATCTTAGAAATGACTTTCTGGCAACATTGACAGATCGTGTACACCACGCTTTTCTTGGACGACACTTCTAGAGATGGACACGGTCTGAAACATCTGATTTGTCTCTGTTTGTGCTTTGAAAGCAAATAGTTGTCTGGAGTTATGCAGGTTACCGCCAAACTTTCTAGTTGCTACTTTTAGTCCAGAGATCAGTATTTTTTGTGGCGGTTATATAGTTATGCCAGATTGATGGTTAGACTGGAACAGTCATTCTGAACTCCGGCGCAGGTCCAAACTCCAGACGAGCCTTATGAAATACTTTTCCTACAGGAAAGTGCAAGAGGACGTTGTAGAGAGAAGTGATCGACAGATATGGTGTATAGCACGTGAAATAGTACGAAATGGCTTGACTCAGTACAGCTGATGGATTCCGCCATGGGGAACGAGAAGCAGACAACACAGGACCATCTGGTCCCTGGCACGTGTGTTTATACACAGGAGGCAATGTGCGGGTAGTGGCTAAAGGGTCAGAGGTCCAGCGTCTCAACCCAGGGTGTGCTGGAATGGGGGAGTGCTTGTCTGTACCATCGCTTGTGCAACAGGCTCTGGGTGGTACGGGTCCCCCCTCCCCCCCGTACCCCCCATCGTCGTCTTTACCACCCCTGCCCCCCCTCAATCCCCCGACCTGCTCCTGACCCCTTGTCCCTACCTCATAGATATGCTCCGCCTGGTCGATTGCTGGTTTCAAATAATTTCCCATGACTTCCGATGACTCCCCCCCCTCCCCCCCTCAACCCCCCCCCCCCCCCTTGTGACCCTCCCAGGCATGAAAAAAAGCTCCGAGTCGCCTAGTTAGTTGGCCCTAAATAACGCTTATGGTTTAGTTTGGTCCTTGCTCTTCATTGCGACATAATGTATGTTTGATGCACCCTTGGATTAAATGTGGTGACAATGAAAAAATGTGTAGTGTTGTGGTATGCGTGTTGCAAATGGGCTGGACTCGTCATGAATGATGTAGTTGTGTCGTGTGTGTGTGTGGTGCGGCGTTCACGACGCGCATAGCCACCGTCATGCTGGCCCTCAAACCAACCACCATCCACGGATTGCAGTGACGTTCTCTGACGAAATGAGTTCACTAAAAATTCACTCACACCTATGAGTAGATTCTCCTTCTCAAAATTCATAGACTCGTCAGGCTTGGGTCTCCCCACTCATGGACACACACACCACACCAAGATTTCCATTCCTCAAGCTTTCGCTCACAGCACCAAGCACGCACGCCATACGCCACACGTCATGATGCGACATGGCACGCATCGCACGCCATCACCCACGGTAATCTCTCTCACACATTGCCACATCTATTGTCTACTCTACCCTGACATTATTCCTCTCCCGCACGCAGCTCGCCTGCACGCTCACAGTACACACGAGCTATCAGTCGAGCCTCTACAGGCCACTACAATCATTGTCGTACACTGATGTCATACGCACACTCGCATGGTGTCCACTCGCACTCCTCTCAAACGCATGCACGTACCTCTTACATCAATCCTGCTCTAAACAGGTAGCCACGCCCAGATCGACCACGCACTACATCTACTGTTGTCATCGTCTTTGTATCTGCATCTCTACAGACACACACAAACGATTACTCATAGGACACATCCATCACTCAGCACGTGACACTGACGTCTTTCTACAAAACTACAACACGAAGCCAGCACGGATCACATACCAGAGGGTTCTACAACATCACCAACACACGCCTCACACACAGAGAGATCGACTGCGTGTGGGTCCAGATGAGAGCGTGACTGAGAGAAAGATACGAGAGCCTTAGGTAGACGAGTGAGAAGAGAAGGTGGTCGTGATAATATGGCAAAAAAGAGCCCGAACGCTCCTCCTCAATGTTTTTGTGTTTGTGTGCACCACCGATTCTGCGTGGTTGTAGTTCGTTATCTTTAGTTAGAAAGAGAGACAGGTAGCTACGTGTGGGCTAGCTGGATGTCTCAATGCAATCGTGGCTGATCACGTTCGAGGCGCTGAGGTAAGTCAGGCAGGATAGAAATCACCAGCAGGTGGGCGAGAATTGACATAGCGGGACAACTGAAGCGGGGCCAGAGGGACGTGGGGGGGGGGGGGCCGACCTGAAAAGAAAGGACAGGGATTCAGTAGCACAGTGGGACCATGCACGGACTCCACACGTCAGATCGACACTCACTCCGAGCGCTGTAGCAGATCGAGTGGTGTAAGCGACTGCAGACCAGGACGACACGCTAGGTGATAAGGTGAGAGACAGGGAAAGATGAAACATGGGGGGGAACCTAGGAAATGGTAAGCCGGCACGACACAGCGAAGCAATGCCAACAGAAAGGGCACAGGGCGTGATCTGAACTGCGTTGTGCGTGGGTGGGGAGAGGGATGAGTGTGTGAGCACGGCATTGGGCCACACAATTGGAATAAAGCAATAATGGAGCGCAAGCAGGGGCAGTGATGGGGGGCATGTGGTGTGTCTATTAGACAGGCTACAATGACAGGTGAGAGTGAACTGCGCTAAGGTGGCAAACTACTAGCACACGGACACAGTAATGTCCAATGAATTGATCGGGGATGGGCAACTGGACGGGGGAGGAGAGAGCGAGAGAGTGATGAGATAGAGAGGGAGACCCAGGTTCAGGACGTGTTGAGCAGAAAGAGATAGAGAGGGTAAGAGCAGGGGCTCGATGACTCTTGAATGAATACAGGGAGTATGAAGCCCAGATAACCACGACACACCCAACCCACACACACACACACACACACACACACACACAACACACACACACACACACGCACGCTACGTACGCACGACGCCCGCACGCACAGAGAGAGAGAGAGAGAGAGAGACCGAAGTGAGAGGACGCGTAATAGAGGTCGAGAAGAAGGAGTGCACCAGGTCAGGCGGGTAATAGCGTCACGCGCATAGGGCTGAGGGAGAAATGTTATGAGGGACGCACGACAAATTAGACACGAGATTGTGTGGAAAATTGGGTGCGTTGACCAGCGACAGCAGTCGAGATCGTTACAATCTCGCAGACATCTTTGCACCAGTAATGAAGAAGTCACAAATAAGGAATAAAAACACAAGAAGCAAAAGAAAGGAAGCCGAGTGAAAAAAAAAATTTTTATTATATAATTGAGAAGAAAAGAACAAGAAAAACAAAGAACCGCAAAGAATAGGGAAAGCATGGAATAAAAAAAAAAAGTAGATATGAGAACGAAAAGACTAAGACGAAGAACAATAAAAAGGAAGCGGAACAGAAACGAAATAATTGACGAGGAGACAGAAAGAACGAAAGTCAACTCTTTGGTCCGACAGGCACTTCCAAGGCACTGGCTCTGTCTTCACAAAGCCGCGTCTCTATCATAAGCTGGGGTTGCGGTGGCGTTGTTACCCTGGTCCAAACAGAATACGCGTCAATCTACGCCCCCTGGGTGCCTGATCAGCGAACAACTGTCTGGTTGACCTCTGCGTCATCTGGGCAGAAGCCGGACAAGCGAACAATTCTGTCCTGGTGTGCACCGTCAAAAACAAACACCTTCTGTCCTATGCCACATGTCTCTTGTCCCCTTGTCATCTTCATGTCTCTATTCGCGCTCTTCTATCTCCCTTTTGTTTGCGCTGACGGTTCTATTGCATAAGTTTGCGCTTTCCTATGTCGGACGCCTACAGGGTAGGGGAATCCTGCACGGCTATCAACCCTCACATTAAGAGAGTCTAGTGGCCAAGAAAAGATGGTTCTAGTGTGTGCCATTGTATAACAGCCTCGTTATTAATGTCAGCCGGGGCACCATCCTTGCAACTTGTAGACAACTATGAGAAGTCACTAAGACTGTCCTTGACATTGCTGTCATGGCACCAACATACGCAGCAACTGTGTATTCAAAAAGCGTTACATCCTGTTTAGCTGGCCAGATCCAGTACCTGAAATTCCATAGTTTTGTAGCATACAAGAAAAAAATATAAATGAAATATGAAAGAGAAAGAAAATATCAGAAATGATAAAGAAGAAAGAAGAAGAAGAAAGAAAGAAAAGAAGTTCCAATAGGAAAACTGAAGGGTAAAATGAACAACTGAAAACTCTTCTGCCATTTATCCCCGCTCTCTGCCCCTACCACCAGCCCCTTTCGTCACCAGTCGACCAGCCCTCTACAAGCAAAAACTGGTCCACACCCCCGCCCTACCAGTGAACTGACTGCTATCAGCGGACAATGCCTGTTTCCTGGGTCATTCATCCTGCAACTTCCTTTGTCTGATCGCCCTCGGGTGATCATCGTACATCTTGATGAGATGACTTAGACAACAATCTTCTCCTTTCTCCTCCATCTTTTCTCGGTCGTTTTTTCTGTCGTTTCGTTTTGGTCTCTTCTGTCTTGTCTGTCTGTTCTCCAGCTCTCTCTCCCTGCGTCCTCTCCTTCTAAAAATTCTCTAATCTCAGTCTCGGTTCAAAAAAAAAAAAAAAAAAAGTGAGATATGAGAAAGAAAAGACATAAGCGAAGACAATAAAAGGAGGGAACAGAAAGAAAAGACGAGGAGGACAGAAAGACGACAAACTCGTTGGTCCGACAGGGCACTGCCAAGGCACGTGCTCTGTCTCAAAAGCCGGTCTCTAAGGCGGGGGTTGGCGGTGGCGTTGTTACCTCACCTGAGGCTGATCCGAGACAACTGGTTGACCTCTGCGTCACTCTGTGTATCTCGTATATATGTCATCCTTGGTCTACGCTTTCTTTCCCTTGTGTGCGGACCTACTTAGTTGCTGTTCCTATATGACTCTAATAAGGGTGGGGAAAACCTACCTACGTATCAACCCACATTAAAGAGTCTAGGCCAGAAAGTCATTTCATTGTATAACCAGCTCGTTATTAATGTGCGCCGGGGCACATCATGCACTTGTAGAAACTATGGAAGTCACTACGATGTCCTTGGACATTGCGGTCATGGCACCAACATACGCAGCAACTGGTATTCAAAAGCGTTTACATCATGTTTAGCTGGCCAATCCATTACCTGAACTCCATAGTTTTGTATGCATACAGAAAAAATATAAAGAAATATGAAAAGAGAAAGAAAATATCGAACGATAAAGAAGAAGAAAGAGCAGAAGAGAAGAAGAAGAAGAAGTTCCAATAGGAAAACTGAGGTTTAAAATGAACAACTGAATTTCTTGCCATTATCCCCGCTCTCTGCCCCGACCCCCAGACACTTCGTCACCAGTCGACCAGCCTCTACAAGCAAACTGGTCCACACCCCCGCCCTACCAGTGGATACTGACCTCTATCAGCGGACAATGCTGTTTCCTGGGCATTAATCCTTGCACCTTTCCTTGTCTGATCGCCGGGTGATCATCGTACCTCTTGATGGATGATATTAGACAACAATCTCTCTTCATCTCTCTTGTCTCCGCTGTTGTCTGTCTGTTCGTGTCTTCTCTGTCTGTCTAGTCTGTCCACTCTCTCTCTCTTCGCTCTTCTCTCCTCATCTATCCTCTGCTGCGAATGTAGATTGTGTGTGTGCACCCTCCCATATGTATGCGTGCATGCGGGTGGCATGGTTTGTATTGCGTGCGTTTGATGATGTGTGTGTGGTGGTGTGTGTGTGTGTTTGTGTGTGTGTGTGTGTGTGTGTGTCGTTGTGCGTGCTCTTGTGCGTTTGCGTGCGTGAGTGTACTGTTGCGTGAGTGTGTGTGTGTGTGGGTGTGTGTGGGTGGTGTGTGGGTGTGTGTTGTGTGTGTATGTGTTTGTGTGTGGTGGTTGGTGGGTTAGTGTAGTTGTGTGCGTACGTGCACATTTGCTCAAGTTATGAAGGTGTTGTATCTCTGTTATTCTTCTTCTGCTGAATGAAGATCTCTGATGAGGAAGTCGGTCTTGGTATAAAACGAAGGAACAAGAAGCTTTTTTATTCATCCATCCGCAGGCATAACAGTGGAAGCCATGGGTTTGCCTTGACAAGCGTGCTTGGGGAACAAACGACGTGTGCCTGTTACTTCGTATCAGGTTTTCACCTTACCCCATCGTCTGTCTCATTAGCTGCCCTCCCTCCGGCCCCCCCTGTCGCAAGACAAATACTGGAAATTCACACGAGATGTCCTCTTCTCTTCTGCCTGTCTTCACTGGTCCTTAGGCATTTTAGTGGGTATTTTTGATATAATATATATATATATATATATATATTATATAACATATGTGTGTGTGTGTGTGTGTAAGATATATATATATATATATATATATTATATATATATATAGATTATATAATATATATATATATATTATATATATATATATATTAGAACTATTGCCAAATGTTTGAAGTATTGGTTACAACTATTAAAACTACCAATGACAAAGGTTAATGCGCGGACATATTGCATGACACTAGCTCAATTAGAATTAGGTCGTCAGAATTGGGCATTGTGAAAACAGTGAGTTCTGTCCGTAAATGGATTTAATATTGTATGGATGACTCAGAGTGTTGGTGACGAAGTCAGTTTTTTGACAGAGTTTAAAGGTAGGGTGATTGTGCCATATGCAAAAATTGGTATAGCAACTTGGACAACTATGAGTTTTTAATTTTATCACTCATTTAAAGATCTGTTTCAATCTGGGAGCTAACCCCGCAACAATTTCATGGAAGCGTTTTAG
>JADBJO010001364.1:35000-47500 GCA_016801955.1 Conus betulinus | reverse complement strand
TCAGATCTGCATATGACCTTCTGCCCTCAAATGCAAACCTGGCGAAGTAGGGAAAAACAGACGATCATTCATGCCCCCTCTGCCATGAAAAACAAACAGTGGAGCATGTCCTAAGCTCATGTAAAGTAGCCCTGGTTCAAGGAAAGTACACATGGAGGCACAACCAAGTGCTCAAAGAGATTGTACAAGTAGTCTGGGCTTGTACCAACACCACAAAATGGAAAATCAGGACTCCAAAAGCACCCGCAATATTCTTCACGGCAGGAGGCAGCGAATCATGGCCAAGAACAACAGTGCCCACTGGGAACATGCAGGCAGAGTCTGCTGGACGGGGCAGATGACTGGGAGTGCAATGAAGACCTCCCAGAATGGAAGAGTCACCCAGAGATCAACAGCAAGAGTGGCATGAGACAAGACATAGTGGTCCACTCTCAGTCAACCAAGCAGCTGATCATGATCGAGCTCACGGTGCCATATGAGAACAGAATGGAGGCAGCTCAAATCTACAAGACTGAAAAGTATGCTGATCTGGCAAACAGGCTGAGGAGAGAAGGCTATCGGATCAAAGTCCTCACTGCAGAAATTGGAGCTAGGGGGTTTGTAGGAACATCTGCATACAGCCTCATGACACAGCTCTCAGTTGCAGGGAGGGAAAAAAACACACAGCCCTGAAAGCAATGGCAGAAGCAGCAGAGAGGTGTTCACGCTGGATCTGGTCAAGGAGGAACAAAAGTGAACTTCATAAGGCTTAACTTTCCTACAAATATCAGGTGTCCCGGTGGCTCAGTGGTTAGTGCGCGAGTCATTAAGTGGAAAATGAGCATGTCCAGAGGGTCATGGGTTCGAATCCCAGTCATGGCTCGTCCCAAGATGGGAAAAAAGGGGCAGCAGAGGGACATCCGGAGTCAGGAACTGGGTTTGGCCCAACCCTCCTAGAGTGTCAGGAGATAAGGGCCGAAACACTTGCTTGAAGGGGGCTTCTCTTCTGAGGACTCTCTGCTGCCACGCTCTCCACGAACTTCTTTCTACTACCACCTGTGCGTGTGTGGTGTGTGTGTGTGTGTGTGTGTGTGTCCTGTTCATATTCTTCAAAGCATAGCTCCTCTCTCCCTGTGTGTGTGTGTGTGTGTGTGTGTGTGTGTGCGTGTGTTTGTCTGTTTATCTATAATTGTCTCTATGTGTCTGTCCCTGTCTCTCTTCTGTCTGCCTGTCTCTGTTCATCTATGTCTGTCTGTCTGTCTGTCTGTCTCTCTCTCTCTCTCTCTCTCTCTCTCTCTCTCTCTCTCTCAAATGACGCTGACATATGGCGATGCGCTAGGTTCCATTTGGCTATAAGCTTCTTAAGACCCCCCAGCTACATGGCAATAGTATGGTAATGCTTCCCTATCCCTGCCTCAGGCTCCTTTCATTTCGCTGTAATGTATTAGGACTTTCTTGTATTTCGCTTTATTCGGAATCAGTTCCATTTCATTTCCCCTCCTGTGCATTATAAACGTGGTGTGCTCAGGGTCACTAGAGGAAAGGAGGAGGGGGTTGGAGGAGGTGTAGGAGAGCTGGCAATCCTGGAATCGCTGCAGGCAATGACTCACACCGGCCTTTTTCTCCCCCCTCCTTCCTCATTTAGCCTTCAAAGGTTTCTTCAGATTTCTTCAGATAGCAGCGCATACCATTCCCCCTTGTCCTAAAAATAACAACGAACCACGTGAATCAGGGAGGAAAACTATGAGGAGGTAGTTCGAGTATTTTTATCAAAATATTGCGCATGCCTCCAAATCCCGCTCTTGCAGTTTCGCTCTCTGTCTCTGTCTGTCTCACTTTGTCTATGTCTCTGTCTGTCTGTCTGTCTGTCTGTCTGTCTCTCTCTCTCTCCTCTCTCTCTCTCTCTCTCTCTCTCTCTCTCTCTCTCTCCGTGGTGTGTATGTGTATGTGTGATTGTGGTGCGTGAGTTGGAGGCCAGCATTAAAAGTAGATACCACAGAATCCTACCTATCGTCCCCTCCCTCCCCTCCTTTCCATCGCAGGGTGTACAAAAAATCTGACGGTTTCTTTGGGCCGTCCGCCGTGTGCCTTATCCAGAAATCGATCAGAGACACCACACGGCTCATGGCGTGACGTGATGTGTCTGTAGACTTTCTTACTGATTTCCCTCCTTCTCACAGAGAGAGAGAGAGAGAGAGAGAGAGAGAGAGAGAGAGAGAGAGAGAGAGAGAGAGAGAGAGATTAACTTTTAAAACTTTTTTCTTCGAAATAATGTGACATATAGAGGCCTTAGGCAACGCTATGTAGAGTAGGGATATGACGGGGTATGGAGCATTTGTGGAACGGGATTGTCTGTGTGTGCGTGTGTGTGTGTGTGTGTGTGTGTGTGTGTGTGTGTGTGTGTGTGTGTGTGTGTGTGTGTGTGTGTGCGTGCGTGCGTGCGTGCGTGCGTGCATGCGTGTGTGTGTGTGTGTGTGTGTGTGTGTGTGTGTGTGTGTGTGTGTGTGTGTGTGTGAGAGAGAGAGAGAGTGTGTGTGGGGAAGAGGGTCCGAGGTAAGGAAGCTGGAAAGAGGACGAAGGGGACGTGTAAAAGGATGTGCCACAAACAGATCATGGTCGGAATGTGAAAACTTTGTTCTGGTCTCCTGAAGTTTAGAAACGCAACAAAATAAGTTGCGTACTTGAGACCCTCATCTTTCCTTTTGATTTAAGATGGCCATCTTTCAAGTGGACCTCTGCTACCTTACACTGCTGATAAAAAAGCATCACCTCTGTTGATGGAATGGTACCAGGTGCCTAGGTTCATGTTAACGTTCTCTGGTGAGGCCTTGAGTGTGTGTTGCTTTTCTTCTGATCAGCATGTGAAAGTCCGCCTTTCGTAAGTTCACCTTAGATAACCTGCTAGGAAGGTACTTTCAGGCATTTGGAAAGAGTGCAGTCATTTGAATTGTCTTGTTGTCATTAGGTTGTGGGTACCAGGCCCCAGAGAGAATCATCTGTCAGAGACTTTGTTGTTTGTTGTTCGAAGCTTTCTTCAGCACGCGCTCATGCAATGACCGAGTCACATAAGCCTGCGCACACTGTGACTTCAGTGCAACTTTTCGACAGCTCTCCTCTGCCTCATAGTGTCTTGTAGCTTCATGAGTCATGAGTGGACCAGGATAACATGGGCCACGCATGTGAGCACGCTCACCAGGACAAAGAGGAACTAAAGACAGGCGTCACAACATGTTATGGTCACATAAGAGGATCAATGGCCTCTGTATGCTTTTCTACTTTATCTCACCCTCACCTGCACGCCCTTATGTTTAAAACTAAGTCATCGGCAACAGAAAGGAAGAATTGTTAGCGACGTTTTTTTTTTCTTTTTCTTTTTTTTTGTTTCAACTACTTACAATTCTAACGAAGAACCAACAATAGGTTTATCATGATCGCTTCGTTGGGGCCCTGGGACATTTTGGTAAATGGTTGGTGCTATTTCAGCTTTCTCTTTCCCATGCCTCCTTCTCTCCTCACCCTTCCCTTTGGGCATTGAGTATGAAGTGCCACGTCAAAGACCAGGACAAGAATGTGGAAGATACAAGGAACGAGAAGAGATCATATTAGAAGTCATATTAGCTGATCTGTTGCTGGTGCATCTCATATCATTCTCTCGTTTCTCTCCCCTCCCCAGTCTCTCTCTCTCTCTCTCTCTCTCTCTCTCTCTCTCTCTCTCTCTCTCTCTCTCTGTCTCTCTCTCTTAGTTTTTGTGGCCTGAAAACATAGTGAAGTATCAGCGCGCGCGCGCACGCGCGCGCCGCCGTGTGTGTGTGTGTGTGTGTGTGTGTGTGTGTGTGTGTGTGTGTGTGTGTGTGTGTGTGTGTGTGTGTGTGTGCGCGTGTGTTTGCGTGTTTGTGTGTGTGTGTGTGTGTGTGTGTGTGTGTGTGTGTGTGTGTGTGTGTGTGTGTGTGTGTGTGTGTGTGTGTGTGTGTGTGTGTGTGTGTGTGTGTGTGTGTGTGTGTGTGTGTGTGTGTGTGTGTCGCGCTCGTCATTCACTGAAAAAGATCATAGAGAGTTACAGCCTCCATTGTTTGATTCAGCTGGCCTGAAAACATAGTGAAGTATCCGCGCGCGCGCGCGCGCGCGCGCGCGCGCGCGCGCGCGCGTGTGTGTGTGTGTGTGTGTGTGTGTGTGTGTGTGTGTGTGTGTGTTTGTTTGCGTGTGTGTGTGTGTGTGTGTGTGTGTGTGTGTGTGTGTGTGTGTGTGTGTGTGTGTGTGTGTGTGTGTGTGTGTGTGTGCGCGCGCTCGTCATTCACTGAAAAAAGATCATAGAGAGTTACAGCCTCCATTGTTTGATTCAGCTCTATTTGATTGCCACACAGATCAATATCATGCATCTGTAATAGCCTCCAGGCCAGGCCATTGCGTGCAAGAGAAGACATTGCGAGGGAGGGAAGGGGGGCGGGGGGGGGGGGGGGGGGGGGGGGGGCGGGAGGGGCAGGACAAGGGAAGCGGAGTTAAGGAGATAGCAACAGGCACAGAGAATAGACATGCATAACAACAGGGGAGAGAATGCAGGGGATGCTGTGATGGGGAGGAGGATGTGGTGAATGGAAGGGGAGATAATCAGGGGAACGAGAAGGGAGTGACTCGGGGCATGGGCAGCAAGACAGAAGAAAGGAAGTGAAGAATGACGAGGCTTTAATCCATTGTCCTCTCTCTGTAATCATCTGGGCTACTTGACCGCTTTGTTGCTTGATGTCTGGTTCTTCTTCTGCTGTCATTGTTAAATTCTTTTCGCCATTTCAAAAACCCTGCTTTCTTCAACTTCAGTGGTTATTCAATGGCGTTCCTTTCAGGTTACTGATTGTATTGTCTCCTACATACAGCCACACCCGGAGCGTGTTGTGCAGTGCCAGCACCATCAGTCTACAAAGAGGTCTCAATGTTAGGCTTTTTTTTTTTTTAAAGAAGAGAGAGAAGATGCCTGGGGAGGGGGTGGGGGGTGGGGGTGGGGTGTCTGTTAGAGGAAATACGGTACCAGTGGTATGTCATGTAATACTGTTTGATACGGGTGCCTGTTTTGGTCCAGCACAGGCGAAACATCAGGCACTAATCCTAGTGCAGATGAGAATCATTTTTGGTGAGCGAGCCAGCGTGACTGTATGAATAAATAGACGGAAAGACAGACAGACAAACAGATAGATCGATGGATCGATAGAGCCATGCTTATGCACTTACTTAGGTGCGTGCATGCATGTGTGTATGGGAGAGGGCGGGGAGAGACGGGGTGGTAGTTGATAGGTGATACAGTAGGCATGAGTAGAAGTGTGTGTGTGTAGTCAAGGAGCCAGCGTGATTGTACGGAAAGATAGACAGAAAGACAGACAGACAGACAGATACATCGATACATCGACAGAGAGATATAATAGATATATAGGCAGATAGCAGACAGACAAATAGACAGACAGGCAGATAGATGGATAGCTAGATAGATAGCTAGATAGCTAGATAAATAGATAGATAGATAGATAGATAGATAGATAAATAGATGGATACATACATACATACATACATACATTACATACATACATACATGCGTGCATACGTGTATGTGAATGGGGGGAAGACAGGGTGGCAGTTCATCGTGTGACATGGCTGGCTTGACTGAAATGTGTGTGCGTGTGCGTGTGTGTGTGTGTGTGGGGGGGGGGGGGGGGGGGGGGGGGGGGACCCTGTTTCAATGCTGTTAGCTCATTTCCATCTGTCCTTCAACTTTTTGATTCTGTTCTTAAAGGTCTTTTTTATGGAATATTAAAAGATGCGTGTGTAAGTGTTAAACATTGTGCAAAGCTGTTTTGTGATTTGACAATGCACATCACTCACTTTCTACATTGATATCTTTCTGTCCATTTTTGGTTTTTGTCATTAATACTTTTGCACCTGGCACTTGTTTTAAATGTTAATCATGTTTGTTGTATCTTGTCGTATTCCTGACCAGTCATTGCTTATTCTCTATCTCCTTGTGGTAAGTATGTCCCTCTGGTACAAATACACCAATTTCCTGTTCTGCCTTCCACCGGTTGTCTCAGGAAGACTGTGAGTTTTGATGTCCTGCCCCGTGTCGTCTGCTTAGTCTCCGTCACCATCCACACCCTACCCCTCTTGGTACATTTTTTACAGAGTTATTGTCAAATTGACACAGGACTTGTATGCCTGTGTTTAGTTCCCCGCACTACATTACAGTTTGCTCATTCAGAAAGGGTTAATCGACTTGTTGAGGGCCAGACGTTGTTGTATCGACTCGTTGATGCCATCAGTAAATTTGTCCTTCTCTCATCCTGCCTCTCCTCAGTCCTCTCCCTGGGCATTCGGTCTGAATTTTCGCGACAATGACTGGGAAATGCACGTGCAAATAACGCCGGTTGAGAGACGAGTCCGCTCATGTCAGCCGATCTTTCGCCTTTTTTTTTTTTTGCACACGATTCTTTTCTCTCCTCCCATTCACTCTCCGTTTCCATCACTCCTCCTCCTCCTTGGCCTTGGTGACCAGCTTCGGCCAATCTGTCTGCCTGTCTGTCTGTCTGTCTGTCAGTCAATCAGTCAGTCAGTCAGACAGTCTGTCTATCTCTGTCTGTCTGCCTGTCTGGCTGGCTGGCTGTCTCTCTGTCTGTCTGTCTGTTTTCCCTCCTCTCTCTCTCTCTCGCTCTCTCTCTCTCTCTCTCTCTCTCTCTCTCTCTCTCTCTCTCTCTCTCTCTTATGCTTTTGACTTGAAAACATGATTAACACGCTGTGTGTGGTGTGTGTGTGTGTGTGTGTGTGTGTGTGTGTGTGTGTGTGTGTGTGTGTAGTGTAGTGTAGTGTAGTGTAGTGTAGTGTAGTGTAGTGTAGTGTAGTGCAGGTGTAGTGTGGTGGCCTAGTGTAGTCTAGTGTTCACTGAAAAGATCTGTAGTAATTTACAGGGTCAACCGTTTGATTGATTTCATATGGAAGCTGGTCAGTGTCACATCATTAAGTTTTTCTCCTGCATTTACTTGGAGGAGGAGGGACAGTGGGGAACGGGTGGTGGAGGTCGACGGGACTCCAGAAATAGGCTGGCGCACTCATCCTGGAAGAAAACAGCGGGAATAATAAAAAGGCACAGTTAATACTAGGGGAGATAATGTGGAATACGAAAAGGGAGATAATCTGGACAATGGGACGAACCTAGAAGAACGGAAAAAAAAAGGGCGACACTGAAACCCATTTTCCTTTTGCGGTAATCATTCGAACCAGCTGTTTTGTTGCTCTGATCTCTGTTTTCTTTCGGTAGCGGGTTCTTTGGTGTTCGCTTTGCTGTAATTGCTCTATTCTTCTCCCTCAAGACTGTTTTTTTTTTTTTTTTAATGTCTTCAATGGCTTCTCAATGGCATTCGCTTCCAGTTCGCTTATTGCACCTTCTCCTGTACACAGTGTGTGCGATGTGGTGTAATGCCAGTGCTGTCAGTCTGCAGAGAGCCCAAAGCGTGAGGACGTCTTGAGGCAACCCAGGAGAGGGGACCCTGCATCGCTGCAAAAACCATAATTGTTTTCTTTATAGGTACATAGTCTGATCCAGCGTAGGCAAGCTACCCATGGGGTCTTTTTATAAGGCAGAACAATTGTGTATTTGATGATGCAGTGTCACTGATTTTATTTCATTTTGTCGTCGCTGTTCTTTCTTTTGTTTTCTCTTTTTTCTTTTTTCCTTTTTTTTTTTTTTTTGCTGCTGCTGCTGCTGCTGCTGTTGTTGTTGTTTGTTGTTGTTGTTGTTGTTTGTTGCTTTATTTCTAGAAAGCTACATTTTAAAAAGAAGTCCCGCCAAGTGCATCTTCCTCTTGAAAATATATCCCATTATTCTTTCGTGCATTTGTCGCCCCCCCCCTTCCCTTCCCCCCTAACATACCCCCTCCCTCCCTCAAGAAGGATACCAGTTCTACGTCCATCCAAAGACATGCTATGAGCAAGCCAGCAACACATATGTTGACACTTTTTCGTGGGAAAAGGACATGCAAAAGAAAAGAATCAAACGTGAGTTCAACAAGGGTACTTCAAACTTCGGAAATGTATGGCAAACGACCGTGTAATGGGAGATAAATTTAGATCTAAGGCTACAAGGCTGGGGGGTTCTCTATTCTTCCTGTCTTAAATACATCCCCGTGTTAAGAGGGTCTGGGAGTTACAGCCACCCGCAGTCCTGGACAGAACATGTGAACACGATCATCACATACACGTCTATGCTGTAGATGAAAACCTACTGTGTGCTTCCAATCTATTCGTTGAATCCACATCACACTGATGATACGCAGAAACCAAGCAGGTGAAGAAATCCACACAAGGAAGGGCCTCAAATGCTGTTCAGCAACGTCACTTTCAAGCCATATCTCGTGGCCGCTGACGATGTCAGGCATCTTCATTAAATCTGTTTTCTTTAAGCTGCAAGCCCGTGTCACATGTGAGTACACACACACACACACACACACACACACACACACACACACACACACACACACACACACAACACACAAACGCGCACACACACACACACACACACACAACATACACACACACACACACACACACCCACACACACACACACACACACACACACACACACACACACTGTCTCACACACTTACTCATGCACGTACAGAGAGAGAGAGAGGAGAGAGAGAGAGAGTGAGATGCGAGAGAGAGAGAGGAGAGAGGAGAGAGAGACTGAGAGAGGAGAGAGAGAAGAGAGAGAGAAGTAGGACTGGTCTTTTTGACCACAAGTAACTCGCGGCTAAACGGTAGTGTGTGACAGCAGGAAGAATAGGATGACCACATTCATGAAAGAAAACCTAGGTGTATGTTGGCAACAGGCGAAGAAGAGTGAATCGTCCCCATACTAGTTTATCCCTATCCCAGAAACTCCACACAAAGAAGTAACCGTAATAACGAACATCGTTCAAGACACAGCAGATGCGATTCCAGACGTATTATTCCTCATCAAGCAGTAATACAAAAGAGACATCACTAGATAAAATATGCTACTAGTAGTCGGCTGATTTTTTTTTTTTTTTTTTTTTTTTTTTAAACATTGGAAGATACGATCGAAGAAATAGCCGAGATAAGAACGGGAAAAAATCTGTCGAAACTACGCATCATCATCAAAGTGTTTTTTTTTTTTTTTTGTTTTTTTGTTTGTTTGTTTTTTTTAACCCGTATTTGCCCACAGTCGAGCAATGCCACTGAAGCATTGAAAGCAGTCAGAGGAACCCCACCAGTGCGGCAATGTGACTGGTGGCAGTTATGACGATAGAGTCAAGGTAGGTGAAGGAGTTGACACAATAAAACATGGCGCAAAAGTCAAGGATTGCAGAACTATGAGAGAGAGAGAGAGAGAGAGAGAGAGAGAGGAGAGAGAGAGAGAGAGAGAGAGAGAGAGAGAGAGAGAGAGAGAGAGAGAGAGAGAGAGAGAGAGAGAGAGAGAGAGACGTCCCTCTGCAACTAGAGAGGAATACAGAGGCAGGCAGATGCGGCTAACATTCATAGCACACTGACGTGAGGACGAATATTTCAGAAGCGGTTGAATGCGGCAAGTTGTCTGATGACAACAACAACTGAAACAACAGCAATGCCAGCAACCACACGTAAAGGGAAGGTTGTAAGGCACCGAGTCAGCCCGATGGAAGTGACCGTGGCTGTCAGTCCATCACACCTTGTAGAGGACGTTCCGGAGGAAGGCTGGTTTGGTGGCTGAGGACGCCACTGATTGCAAGACACTGTAGATAGATAGGGATGTCAACGTGTAACAGACACACAGGAAGACTGATCCCAGGACAATGTGTATAGATACGGATGCCAATGTGTATCAGACGCAGGAAGCAGATAATGAAATGTTGACAGATAACAAAACTTTGCGTCAACTGTAATAAAAAAGAAAGAAAGAATGAGTAGGTAGTAAATAAGTAAATAGATAACTAAAATAAACACTTGAATCAATTCAGTAATGAATAGATAATAAAGAATGAATATCAAATAATCAAATAGATAATGAATAGGTCAGCTAGGCAAAAGAAAGGAAGAATGAAGTAAGGAAAAAAAAAGGAAAGTCGGGAAGAAAGGGGAAAAAAGCAAAGAAAAAAAAAAAACCCACAGAAAGAAAGAGAAAGAAAGAAAAGAAAAGAAAGAAAAGAAAGAAAGAAAGAAAGAAAGAAAAGAAAAGAAAAAAAAAAGAAAAGAAAAGAAAAAAAGACGAAAAAAAGAAAAAGAAAAGAAATAAAGACGAAAAGAATGAAAGGAAGAAAGAATAAAGAAAAAAAGTCAATCAGTGACATGATTCCGCCAGAATAATCTAAAACTTTTTTTTTTTAAAACAAAAAAAGGAGAGAGCATACATATGGCATCACCATGCCTTTCTCCTACTGTCGGCAGACCTCGTGCACTGTCTTGGGACGGAGAGGATCTAAAGCCGATGTCAATCCTGGCGACTCGATCGGCCGAGCGAAGTAAGCCAGTCTGGCCGCTGCGCCTCGTGGTTCGACACCGAGCGGTAAAGGGAGGGATTGTGGGGAGGGCGTGGAAATGGATTCAGGATGAGGGGATATGGATTACCACAAGAGACTGGCTGATGCACAGAGAGAGAGGGAGAGAGAGAGAGAGAGAGAGAGAGGGAGAGAGAGAGAGAGAGAGAGAGAGAGAGAGAGAGAGAGAGAGAGAGAGAGAGAGAGAGAGAGAGAGAGAGACAGACAGACAGACAGACAGAGACGGAGACAGAGAGAGAATGAGTCTTGCGATCTACCTTGTTCTATCAGTCGCATCCGACACGAACAAAATGGGACCATTATCAGTACGGCAATCATTATCATTATCCTCGTCATCATCTTTGTCATCGTCATTGTCATCATGACAACAACAACAAAAACAAAAACAACATCATCATCAACACCACCACCAACAACAACACGATTCCTTGTATGACCAAAAGTGAAATAAGATAAATAGCAGAGCTAAAGAAAGAAGAGGGGGCCGGAATAGCTCAGTTGGTAGAGCGCCGGACTCGTGATCCTGGGGTTGCGGGTTCGAATTTCGGTACAGGGGTATTTTTACCTTGAGTTACATTGGTTCTGACTCCATTCCCCATACAGTCCTTCGAATGAGACTATAAACCGAGGTTCCTTGTGTGAACGCACGCACAACACAAGTAAAATCTCATAACCAAGTTTCAGAAGAGAAGGCCAGTTTGGCCGTTGGTATGGATGACACGTTACACATGGCATGCACCTTCTCCGAAGATGGAGGAGTATGGCTGCCTTAATGGCGGGATAAAAAACGGTCATACACATACACACAAAACTCCCCTGCCTGTCTATACAGGCAGTGTCCGCAGGAGTGTCAGCCTGCGTACGCAGAAAGAAAGAAAGAAAGAAAGAAAGAAAGAAAGAAGCAGACTAAGGGGTGGTGTGAGGTTTTCAGTCATTTCGACACTACCAGCCATGAATGACGATGAACAAAACCTCTTTCAGAGATATTTGGCGTCTTCAGACTTCGTCAGACTGGCAGAATCAGACAGGAATTAGAACAAAAAGTAGACTGTGAAGAGGAGACTTTCCCTGAAATGAAAACTCTTTCACCCCTGTTTCCTGACCACCCCGTTCCTGCTGGCAGGGAAAGATGAAAGTCTGGCAGACGCCGTTCTACGAAATCTGCCAGCAGGGCTGGCTGTGGCTCTCTGTGGTTCCACCCACTCACATCTGCCAGTGTTCGCTGGATAAGCAGATCTGCCAACTCTGCTAAAGGAAATTAGGAACAGTTCAGACTTCACGATGCAGAAAAAGCTGCACACTGGGAGTGTTTCGGAGTGTGTTGAAAAAACTTGCAGAAGGAAACATTGGTACTTTGGATTGACAGTCCTCCGTGTGTGTGTGTGTGTGTGTGTGTGTGTGTGTGTGTGTGTGTGTGTGTGTGTGTGTGTTGTGTGTGTGTGCGTGTGTGCGCGCGTGCGTGCGTGTGTGTGTGCGCTCGCGCGCGTCTGTCTGTCTGTGAAAGAGAGACAGACAGACAAGAGATAGACAGACAACAGACAGACAACAGAAAGACAGACAACACACAAACAGACAGAGACAGAGACAGAGAGAACATTCTGAATGAGCGACCAGTACAGAAAAGCAAAGTCAATGAAGAAACAAACAGAAACAACTGTGGAAGAAAGGAAGGAACCACTGGAACACAACAGACTGGAACGCGGTGACAGGATCCTCATGGAACTACAGCTAAGCTCCAGACAAGCAGCTGCCCAGCTGACAAGCTAGGCTGTCCCAAAGACTGTCTGTAACCTGCATGTGTCAGGCAGGACCAGCTGACGAGATATGGCTTTGTCCCAAAGACTGTCTGTAAACCTGCATGTGTCAGGCAGGACCAGCTGACGAGATATGGCTTTGTCCCAAAGACTGTCTGTAAACCTGCATGTGTCAGGCAGGACCAGCTGACGAGCTATGGCTTTGTCCCAGAGTCTGTAAACCCTGCATGTATCAGCAGGA
>JADBJO010001364.1:20000-27500 GCA_016801955.1 Conus betulinus | reverse complement strand
AGCAATAACAATAACAAACAGCAACAAAACAAAGTACAAAAAGACACGGTGTGAAAAAACAGCAGGAGGAGAAGAGAAAATACAATTCTGTTTCTCACTACACACATTCTAACTAGACAATCCTGCGTTCAAACTTTCGTGTCTGCATCAAAGGCGTAAGCTTTGATGGTTTGTAAATGAGGGTTTGCTCAGTAATCCTGTCAGACTACACTTTCAAGAATGAAGGACATGAAGAATGATGCAAGGAAGCCGAGCCACATAGGAAGAGCAACTCGGCAGGCATTGCAGTCCTCTCCCCTCTCCCTATCCGCAGGAGAGTAGAAGAGGGAAAATGGATTAAACCGTCACAATTCCATTTCCTGGCATTGTTTCTATCACACCGCCCACCACACCTGCACTGTTCACCCTTGGAAAGAAACATTACAACACTTGGCATACTTTACGGGCGACTTGACCTTCCATTCTTCTTCATGTGCCTTTACGCTTGACAGATTTGATGGCAGACATTGTTGTGTCCTTGTCACCTGACACATTTCATGACACACATTTTTGTTTATGACAGACCTCGTTGTTCTCTTGTCACTTGGCAAATTTCCACGACAGACCTTATTGTGTCCTTGTCAAATTGACAAAATTTCTTGTCACTTGACAGATCTTACTGTTTCCTTGTCACTTGACACATTTCATGATAGAGACCTTATTGTGTCCTTATCACGTGACAAATGTCATGCCAGACCTTATTGTTTCCTTGTCACTTGGCACATTTGATGACAGACCTTACTGTTTTCCTTGTCGCTTGACACATTCCATTGCAAACTTTATTGTTTCCTTATCGACCAGTGTCATGACACTTGGCAAATATTATAACTCACCAACAGATGTCACAACATTTGGCAAATATCAGCGGTGACTTGATAGCACTCTCGTCAACATATCCCACTACACATCACACTCTTCGTGGCTTTCTTCCTCCCATATCTCACTACACATCACACTCTTTGTGGCTTTCTTTCTGCTATATCCCACTACACTTCATGGCTGTCTTCCTGGTCAACATAACTTACAATATATGAAAAACGTTACTCTGGTTTCCCTCGCGTGAAATTATGTAATGACATTGGGAGAAAATTGGTGTCCAGTGACCCACCCGACCCCTTCAGTGGTTGGAGAAAACTATGAGGACAACACTTCAGTCCCAGGCCATGATTATGCAGGCGATTCTAATGAATCCCTGATGATGACTTGGCCGTATACTTTGCCCACATCAGGTGTGTTTTGTGGTGATGGTACTACAGAGAAAAAAAAAGTTATTGAAATGCTTCTTTAAGATCCGCAATTATGCTAAAAGTAAATGTCCGAATTGATCACTGACCCTTTTAAGTGGGTCACCTTTGGAACACTGACGATTATCACTCTCCTCTTTAAGACAGGAAAGGTTTACAGGTTCGAGTGATATGCTATCTAGGATCAGTTTTCCAAAAGAAATGGGCAGATACCCTTTGTATATAAGTACATTGTGAAATGTATTAAGTACTGGTGAAGATCTTGAAGCTACCCCAGTCCCGTTTGAGCAGGCAAGCCTATGATATGATGCTTTTAGAAATGGAAAAAAGGTTAAGAAAAAAAAACTGGGCTTATAAAGTAAAGAAAGTCNACTTTCGTGTCTGCATCAAAGGCGTAAGCTTTGATGGTTTTGTAAATGAGGGTTTGTTCAGTAATCCTGTCAGACTACACTTTCAAGAATGAAGGACATGAAGAATGATGCAAGGAAGCCACATAGGAAGAGCAACTCGGCAGGCATTGCAGTCCTCCCCCCTCTCCCTATCCGCAGGAGAGTAGAAGAGGAAAAATGGATTAACCGTCACATTTCATTTCCTGGCATTGTTTCTATCACACCGTCCACCACACCTGCACTGTTCACCCTTGGAAAGAAACATTACAACACTTGGCATACTTTACGGGCGACTTGACCTTCCATTCTTCTTCATGTGCTTTTACGCTTGACAGATTTGATGACAGACATTGTTGTGTCCTTGTCACCTGACACATTTCATGACAGACCTTACTGTTTCCTTGTCACTTGACACATTTCATGACACACATTTTTGTTTATGACAGACCTCGTTGTTCTCTTGTCACTTGGCAAATTCCACGACAGACCTTATTGTGTCCTTGTCACTTGACAAATTTCTCGACAGATCTTACTGTTTCCTTGTCACTTGACACATTTCATGACAGACTATTGTTTCCTTGCCACTTGACACATTGCATGACAGACCTTATTGTGTCCTTATCACGTGACAAATGTCATGCCAGACCTTATCGTTTCCTTGTCACTTGGCACATTTGATGACAGACCTTACTGTTTCCTTGTCGCTTGACACATTCCATTGCAAACTTTATTGTTTTTCCTTATCGACCAATGTCATGGCACTTGGCAAATACTATAACTCACCAACAGATGTCACAACATTTGGCAAATATCAGCGGTGACTTGATAACACTCTCGTCAACATATCCCACTACACATCACACTCTTCGTTGCTTTCTTCCTCCTATATCCCACTACACTTCACACTCTCCGAGGCTCTCTTCCTCCTATATCTCACTACACTTCACACTCTTCGTGGCTTTCTTCCTCCTATATCCCACTACATTCACACTCTTCGTGACATGCCTCCTGCTATATCCTACTATACTTCATGGCTCTCTTCCTGGTCAACATAACTTACAATATATGAAAAACCTTAATCCTGGTTTTCCTCGCGTGAAATTATGTAATTACATTGGGAGAAAATTGGTGTCCAGTGACCCATCCGACCCCTTCAGTGGTTAGGAGAAAACTATCAGGACAACACTTCAGTCCCAGGCCATGATTATGCAGGCGATTTCTAATGAATCCCTGATGATGACATGGCCGTATACTTTGCCCACCTCAGGGGTGTTTTGTTGGTGATGGTACTACAGACAAAAAGTTACGGAAATGCTTCTTTAAGATCCACCATTGTGCTAAAAGTAAATGTCCGAATTGATCACTGACCGTTTTAAGTGGGTCACCTTTGGAACACTGACGATTCTCTCTCCTCTTTTAGACAGGAAAGGTGTACAGGTTCGAGTGATATGCTATCTAGGATCAGTTTATAAAGAGAAGATCATGGTCAGTGATATATTTACTAGGATCAGTTTTCCTAAGAGAAGATCATGGTCAGTGATATATTACCTAGGATCATTTTCTACAGAGAAGATCATGGTCAGTGATATATTATCTAGGGTCAGTTTTCCTAAGAGAAGATCATGGTCAGTGATGTATTACCTAGGGTCAGTTTTCTACAGTGAAGATCATGGTCAGTGATATATTACCTAGGATCAGTTTTCTACAGAGAAGATCATGATCAGTGATATATTATCTAGGATCAGTTTTCTACAGAGAAGATCATGGTCAGTGATATATTACCTAGGGTCGTTTTTTACAGAGAGAAGATCATGGTCAGTGATATATTACCTAGGATCAGTTTTCCTAAGAGAAGATCATGGTCAGTGATATATTACCTAGGATCAGTTTTCCTAAGAGAAGATCATGGTCAGTGATATATTACCTAGGGTCAGTTTTCTACTGAGAAGATCATGGTCAGTGATATATTATCTAGGATCAGTTTTTCTACAGAGAAGATCATGGTCAGTGATATATTATCTGGGATTAGTTTTTCTACAGAGACGATCATGGTCTGTGATATATTATCTAGGATCAGTTTTCTACAGAGACGATCATGGTCAGTGATATATTACCTAGGGTCAGTTTTCTACAGAGAAGATCATGGTCAGTGATATATTACCTAGGGTCAGTTTTCTACAGAGAAGATCATGGTCAGTGATATGCTATCTAGGGTCAGTTTTTCTACAGAGAAGATCATGGTCAGTGATATATTACCTAGGATCAGTTTTCTACAGAGAAGATCATGATCAGTGATATATTATCTAGGATCAGTTTTCTACAGAGAAGATCATGGTCAGTGAAATATTACCTAGGGTCAGTTTTCCTAAGAGAAGATCATGTTCAGTGATATATTATCTAGGGTCAGTTTCCTACAGAGAAGATCATGTTCAGTGATATATTATCTAGGGTCAGTTTCCTACAGTGAAGATCATGGTCAGTGATATATTACCTAGGGTCAGTTTTTCTACAGAGATGATCATGGTCAGTGATATATTACCTAGGGTCAGTTTCCTACAGAGAAGATCATAGTCAGTGATATGCTATCTAGGGTCAGTTTTCTACAGTGAAGATCATGGTCAGTGATATATTACCTAGGGTCAGTTTCCTACAGAGAAGATCATGGTCAGTGATATGCTATCTAGGATCAGTTTTCTACAGTGAAGATCATGGTCAGTGATATATTACCTAGGGTCAGTTTTTTACAGAGAAGATCATGGTCAGTGATATATTATCTGAAATCAGTTTTCCTTAGAGAAGATCATGGTCAATAACGTCTTTCTCGTCAACGCCCCACGTCCACTTCTGTCTTGATCTCCATCAGTTACCACTCCCTTCTCCTGTTCACCTCCCTCCCCACCCCAACTGAATATCTGTGATTATCCAAACATTCATCTCCAGTCACCTGAAGAAGAAAAAAAAATGACTTGAAACGTTATGTTTGCCTTCTTTCAGTTACTGTGCTGTAAAACTAGCGGTCTCTGTCTTAGTTCTTCTACAAGCAGCTGTTTCAATTTTCTACAAAAGGACATTTTTTTTTTCTCCTGGCAGTAGGAACGAAAATATATTACCAGTGGAGGAAATGTGAATAAAGAACTCTCTCTCTCTCTCTCTCTCTCTCTCTCTCTCTCTCTCTCTCTCTCTCTCTCTCTCTCTCTCTCTCTCTCTGTCTCTCTGTCTGTCTTGTCTGTCTGTCTGTCTGTCTGTCTGTCTGTCTGTCTGTTTTGGCTGTCCTGTCTTCTTCTTTCTTTTCTCTTTCTTCTTCTTCTTCTCTTCTTCTTCTGTCTTTGATAACAAATGCATTACCTGAACATCTTTCTAAACACACACAGTGCCTTGTTATGTCAACATCCCCAGAAACTGTGCGCTGTTCCTAAACGTGTCTGACCTACATGTCTGCTGACAGTTCTGTGGATGGAACTGGCCTTCTGAAAACCATTTCTAACTCTTCAATTGCTGAACCGTTTTTATGTTCTTTTTCTCCACTGTAACTCTAAAGAGTCAGGTCCACCTTGTCTAGGCGTTGGACCAAAGGATTCTGGCCAAAGACCATATGCGCTGCACTCTGCGCTCAGCTGCACACATAGCAAGATGACATGTCTATCCTAGTTGCAAAAGTCTGCAGAAAAAAAAGAATCGATGTCAAGTCACGCTAACCCGCCTGTTAATGACTTTATAGATTTTCTTTCGCAGTTGAGATAGATGGAAGAGTTGGTGCTAAAAATACCCAAATCACCATTACCATAAAACAAACCAATAAACAAAAAATAATAACACAAAGTACAACCACCTCTACATAGCCAGCACCATGCTACGAAGAACAAACCAAGGAAAAAAAAAATGATTCCATCTCCAAATAGCACAGCTTATATTTTCTGTTTCTTACTTTGAATGGCTTGTTTGTATTTCTTCGTTTGGTAGAGAAAAGAAAACATAATACTGCTCGTTGTAGCTGTGGACGTCGTTTTGTGGAAGAAGAAGAAGAAGAAGAAGAACAACAGAACAACAACAACAACAACAACATCAACAGAAACGATGGAAGAAGAAACGACCACGACAAGCTGGCAGCAGCAGCACAGCAACAGTAGTAGCAACAACAAAAACAAGAACGACAACAAGTACAGAAGAAGAAGAAGAAGAAAGAAGAGAAGAAGAAGAAGAAGAAGAAGAAGAAGGAGGAAGGAGGAGGAGGAGGAGGAGGAGGAGGAGGAGGAGAAGAAGAAGAAGAAGAAGAAGAAGAAGAAGAAGAAGAAGAAGAAGAAGAAGAAGAAGAGAGAAGAACTACAACAGTGACAAGACAGAAACTATACAATTATCAGTTAATAATCGACTATCCAATGACTTCTGGTGTGAAAAGACACAAAGAGACAGAGCAGACAGTACAGATGGAGTAAGAATACAATAATATAGCTAACGGTCGTATTTCACATAATGACGCGGTCCATTGGGGAGCCCAACGATTATCGCCTCCCTTTTTTCTGATGTCTGTGGCCTTTCCCTGTCATTGTCTCCCCTTGTCTAAGCTCTGCTAATTCCGGTCTTTGCAGTCTGGGACAGGGACAGAGCCAGTGTAAATGGGAATCTGGGGAGTCGTGTTGGAAGGGCCCAGTAATTTTTGGTTGGTTGTCTCCCTTTGTCTGCTACACGGCAGAGGGCGGATGGAGGCTGGTAGAAGAGGGAATGGGGGGGGGGGGGGGGGGGGGGGGGGACAAGAAAACAGTGGTTGGAGACGTGACAAAAAGTGAAGGGATCAGCTAAATCTCTTCGTGTGTGTGGAGGAGGGAGGAGGAGAAGAGGAGGAAGAGGAGGAGGAGGAGGAGGAGGAGGAGGAAGACGACGACGATGACGACGAGGATGACGAGGAGGCAATGAAGAAGATGAAAAAGAAAGAAGAAGAAGAAGAAGAAGAAGAAGAGAAGAAGAAGAAGAAGAAGAAGAAATGAAGAACGCCAAAGAGACGAAAGCAGATACAAAAGCAAAGAAATAGAAGATATTGTATGACGAAAAGAATGGGAAGAGCGGCAGACACAGTAGTGATAGATGATAAAGAGAAAAAGAACGCGTTGAAAGAAGGAGAAAAGATGGAACAAGACCCTTTCATGTGTTGAACCCAATCCTTCCAAAGGTAAGCTCGATACTTTCTTTCTAAACGAACATTCCAAGCTATACTAAAACTAGCTGAGTATATTGATATAAGCAACATGGAATTTTCTTTCGCTATTTACAGGAAATAGCGTGCCCTGAGGCGTAAAGCCACGTCAACCAGTCTGTTTGAGAACAGACCACAACGATGGCGGGAATGTCTTCATTTTGAAAAAAACATCATTGAATAATCATTTATTAAATGTATTCACACAGAAGGTCTTCGTGGTTCCGTCTGGGATAGTTCGCATCAGTGGGAGAAGAAGGAGAGAGAGGAAAGAAGCAAAAGAACAACAGAAAATTGACTCTCATGGAATGTCGATGATATAATGTCAAGTTGTTGGCTGTTTCTGGTTAATTGGCCGATTCATATGCAGGGCCTATCAATTAGTTATATTTTCTGGTATGCTCTGCCGCTTCACATTTCCATGGTCGCTCAATAATATTTTTCAAATATCATATTGTTTCCTTAAAATATATGTTCCAGTTGGCCCGGGTCTTTGCTTATGTAAAGAAATATTCTTTTGGAACTTTTCTTTGTGCTGTAACTGGGCGGTCCGCTAATTCAGTTGTTCATTTTTTTGTTCCTGTCACACAAGACTCTCCCATGTTAGTGTGAGTCCTGGGGGACTGGCAACAGGACAAAT
>JADBJO010001363.1:430000-440257 GCA_016801955.1 Conus betulinus | reverse complement strand
GTTATTGTTCCTTCCACCTTTCCCCTATCTCACCTGCCAACAATGCGACAAGTGAAACGCATCCACAGAAAGAGCTTCCTGCAAAAGCAGTCAGGCGCATGATGAATGACATCGCTGACGGAGATAAGCGCAGAGCGACCGCCGCATACATCAACTGGCGGATTAATACCTGGCCGTCGAAGGGGGAATACCCAGCGACCAAATCATACATCAGGCGTCAAATTAAATACATCGTCACGGAGGCCAAAATGTTTCGAGCGACCAATACTTGATTCGTGTGTCGGGTTCGTAGATTTTGCTGACGAAGGCGGATGTCTGAATGACCGAAACAGAAGTTACGAGTCAGACTGATGTACCGCTGATAAATTTAAAAGACCCAGAGGACAATGCAAAAATCATGTTTCGGAGTTATTCGTTTTTTCCCTAAATATGACGTATGTACACGTTAGACATTTTTACGTACTTATGCTCTCTCCTCGCTCTACTCTCTCTCTATCTCTTCTCTCTCTCTCTCTCTCTCTCTCTCTCTCTCTCTCTTCTCTCACACAACCACACACACACACACACACACACACACACACACACCACACAGAGAGAGAGAGAGAGAGAGCACGCGCTCTCACGAAGGCATGCATCAGTTGGGAAACTGGGACCACACAGTCGAGTTTCATCCACTTAATGGATGCGTTTCTGAGAGTGTTGCTCAAATTTCCTTACCAACACTGCAGGTGCCTGTATCTCTCGGGCCTGGTTGACGCCGGGATATATTATGAAAGAAAGCGTAGAGTACAGCCCTGTCATGTAGTCTCAGACCGAAATGGAAATCCGTAGCATCATCTTAATCATCCTCATTCTCATCGATCAGCATAAAAAAAAAAAATGTCTCAAGTTCTGTGTGGCCTTCATGCCCTGCTCTCATGGTGACCTCAATTTCGATGTCCTCTCCACGTCTGTGGCCTTGGTTTGGTTCCGTCGGGGTCACCGGTATCGGCGAGTCCATGGGGGCTGTCGTTGGACGGACGTGGTGGCGCCCTCCGGAGGGAGAGCTCACTCACGCCGGCTCCGCGACTAAGCAATTATTGTCGTCAGTAGGGGGCTTAGTAGGTGGTGTCCTGCGTAGTTAGATCAGAACAGGCGCCACTGAACACCACCGAAGTGACTCGGCAGCAGTGCAGTGTCTCCTCCGTTGGGTTGCCTCTTGACTAACAGTAAATCTGAATGAAGCTCCTTCTTGGCATGGTCCGCAAAAGATGCAGAGTGCACTCTGTCTCTCCCTATACAGTCCGTTTCCCCCCCGTTGGTCTGCTTGTTTGTTTATTTATCGTGTTTTCATCATTCTTTCCCACAGTTCATTCTATGTCCATACCTACCTCCAGACTGCAGACTGCGTTCTGATCACCTCAGGCTCGCTGCACTCCTAGTTCGGATGTTTGTTCAGTTATTCTTCAACATTCTGTTCATGAACATCTGTTTGAACCAAATCATCACTCTCATCGCTAACAATGGTGGGTGAATGCTGAGGGACCGAAGCACGAATCAAGTGCTGGATTGATGCATCACCAGCAAAAGGTGAATATTGACCCAACAAAGCATGTACCAAGCGTCGGGTCAATATTCCGTCGAAGATGGATACTGACTGACCGACCATAAATCAAGCGCCGGACTAATGCATGGCCTAGGAAGAGGAATGCTGCACGAGCAGAGAATAAAGCGAGTGGGTATTAACACATACCTGACGGAGAGAACGCCAAGACCGAGCACGGAATACATCACTGACAAAGGGGAATGAACACACACCCCCCCCCCCCCCCCCCCCCCCCCCCCAGCGGCCGAAGCATAAATGATGCGTTACATTCGCCAGTTGCGGCGTGTGTGTGTGTGTGTGTGTGTGTGTGTGTGTGTGTGTGTGCGTGCGCGTGTGCGTGTGTGAGTGTGTTTGCGAGTGTGTTGTGTGCGTGCGTGCATACGTGCGTGCGTGCGCGCGCGCGTGTGTGGTGTGTGTGTGTGTGTGTTTTGTGAGCATGTGTGTGTGTGTGTGTGTGTGTGTGGGTGTGTGTGTGTGTGTGCGTGTGTGTGTTGGGGGGTAGGTGTGGGCAGATGTTTTGGGACAGTTTTCCCCCCCGTCAGCCACATCATCTGTGCTAAGTGCAGACATTTGCACACGAACACAACTAAAAAAAAAAAAAAAACGAACATTTTCAAAATCGCAAACACCAACCTGTGAGTATCTGTGAGTATTCCTCTCTCTCTCTCTCTCTCTCTCTCTCTCGTCTCTCTCTCTCTCTCTCTCTCCTCTCTCTCTCTCTCCTCTCTCTCCTCAGGATAATGTTTTGAATAACTACGGTAAGTTATTGTTAAATCTTTGCGTTGCTTTTGATTTGTATATTATGAATGGTATATGTCAGGGCGACCGCCATGGTTGCTATACATATGTAACAGACAGCGGGAGCAGCGTAAATGATTATTTTCCTTGTGTCAAAAGATTTTTTTCTATATCTTTGTGATTCCTGTAATTTGTTTGTTTCGGGAACGGATCGAATCCGATCATTTTCCTATTGAATTTCACATCGACTTCTCAACAGATAACTCTGTTAAATCAACTGAGACTGTTTGAGGCTCCTATCTTCGAAAGGTTTGTGTGGAATGATGTCTATGCCATGACTTACAGGGACAATTTGTGTGAAGCAGAAATGCGTACAAAATTAAATGAGGCCTTAGAACTGATTGCTGTTGATGTTGATAAAGCTTTAAACTTGTTTCAATGATTGTATCAAAACAGTGCTGAAGGTATGAAAAAGCGTGTGCAAATAAGAAAACAATGGTGTGAGAACGAGGACTGGTTTGACTGTGATTGTTTGTTAATGAAAAGAAAAAGCACTAAAATTATTGAGAGTATGGTTGCGTACTTTGGACGATGGTGACAGAAGCGAGTATGTTATTGCGAGAAGGGAATATAAAAAAATCTTCTAAAACAAAAGGGTAAAAAGAAAACAGAAGAAGAAAATATTCAATAAAAAACAGCTATTAGATAATATGATCAGATCTCTTCCTTCACAACAGGAGTTTTGGAAAACAAATAGTAAAAAGAGCTTCATTCAAAAGAAAATATCACAACAATAATATATCTCTCTGGACACATGGTATATGCACTTTAAACATTTGTTAGATAAAGATGTCTCAGATAATGATGAACTTTCTGTTGTCACTGATGAAGACGAGGATGAGTATTTTAATCGCCCCATTTCTAGAGAAGAAATTATGTTTGCTATGCGGAAAATTAAAACTAACAAATCGGCAGGACCTGATTCTATTATTGGTGAATTGTTTGAAATTTGGTTGAGTTCAAGTTGTTGATTTTTTACTAGCTTTTTTCAATAGGATTTTTTTTGATGATGGTATCTTCCCAGAAAACTGGAAAGAATCTGTAACGTTGCCAATATTCAAGAAATGCGATGTAAATAATCCTAAGAATTATAGAGGTATCTCTTTAGTTGACGTCAGTAGTAAATTGTATAGCACTGTTATTAACAATAGATTACAGGAGTGGTTGAATGTAATAATATATTACCGGAGAACATCAAGCTGGGTTCAAAAAGGTTTACTCTACTATCGATCATATGTTTTTCTCCTCGCGTTTGTTCAGAAACAATTTCTTTAAATCGTAAACTTTACGTTGCGTTTATTGACTTCGAAAAAGCCTTTGACTCCATAAACAGACAGCTTCTATGGAGAGTTATTACTTAAAATGGTGTCAAGGGGAAATTATTCAACTGTATTAGAGCTATGTACAAAGTTGTTAAAACAAGGGTAAGAAGTGGGTCCAGTCTGACAGATTACATTAATTGTGTTGCGGGAGTAAGGCAAGGTGATGTCTGTAGCCCTTTATTATTTTCAATTTCATTAATGAGCTTGCCATTGAGGTAATTAATAAACGGCCTTCATGGTGGACGATTTACAAATGATGTGTTAGAATTATTTATTCTACTTTTGGCAGATGACGTTGTTTTGGTTTCAGAAACAATAGTTGGCTTACAACGTCAACTAAATAATCTGAGCAGGGGCTGCATCCTCATTAGAGTTAAAAGTTAATACGAGTAAAAGCAACATTGTGGTGTTTAGAAAGGGAGGTTATTTGGCGGCGAGGGAAAGATGGAAGTATGATGGACTTATTATACCTGTGCTGAATGTTTATAAATACTTGGGAATCTACTTTTCTACACGCTTAAGTTTTACCTTTGCTTGTAAAGACCTTGCATGTAGGGCAAAGAACGCTTTGATATGTGTAATAAAAAGATTGCATGCTTTGAATAATAATTCGCTTGAATTATTCTTAAAAATATTTGATTCCCAGATACAGCCTATGTTGATGTATGGGGCTGAAATTTGGGGTTTAGATAATGCCGTTGTTCATTGTGAGGCTGTGCATTTATTGCTTCTGAAGAGGTTTCTAGGTCTCGACAGGCGTATCTCTAATGACTTGGTGTATGGAGAGTCCAATAGATATCCACTGTTCATTGGTTCAGCCGTTAGATGTGTGCGATATTGGTTAAAGCTCTTAAACATGGATCATTATAGATTGCCTCGTAAGTCTTATGAGATGTTGTTTGAACTGGATGTAAAGGGAAAAAATGAACTGGGTTTCAAATGTGCGTTTGTTTTGTGTAAGCATGGCTTTGGGGATGTTTGGCTGACTCAGGGCGTTGGAAATCAAAAACAGTTTATTCGTGTTTTTCGACAAAGGTTGATTGACTGTAGATGGCAATTGTGGGACGACAATATCCAAACTAGTGAACGGTATGATTATACAGAAATTATTCTAGCTTCCAACATATTCAGCCTTATCTAAAACTGGATCTGGACATGCATTTGAAAAGATTAATTGCTAAATTTAGAGTCGGTGTTTCTGAAATTAGGACTCATTACTTAAGATACAGGAAAATAATGACGTCTTAGTTGATGTTCTTATTGGTATATTGTTTTTCTTTTTTTTTTCGTGACTAGTGATTTTGTTTCTTACACATTAATAATGTGAATGATTGTGCTCATTCCCCTTCAAATGGGCCGATGCCTTACTGAATAATTGCTCCTGCCTACGCATCACGGCATCACGTCTTTTTCAAGGGGCCAAGGGGAGGGGGGGGGGGGGGGTTACGGCAGGTTTGGTTGGGTGCTGGTGATTACTTTGGACCTACCTCCACACCACTTATCATACTTCATGGTGCTGGCCGCTGCTAGTAGGGCTCGGCTATTGATTCACCACCCCCACCACCACCACCCACCACCCTCACCCCGCACATCCCAGCATCGGTGAAGAGATTGGGTTAAACGCGGAATCTCGGCCCCCTCTCCCTCTCCCCCCCCACCTACGCGTGCACGCACACACACACACACACACACACCACACACACACACACACACACCACACACCTTTAGTAATAGCTTGAGACGGACGGCGACTTCACAAAGGGCGATAACCCACGACAGGTAACGGTGTTTGAACTCGGCGACAACCTTTCGCTCAAGTCTTCGTCCCCCCCCAACAACCCTTTTCACCTTCAGCGCGAGCAGTCGTTCCTACAGTCAGGGGCAGGGGAGGGTGGTGGTATGAGGTTGGAGATGTCTTGTGAACAGCGCACTCTTCACTGAAGCAAGAACTCTCCGGGTTGCGACACCCCCAATAGGTATATCGGTCAGCGAGCCGCATTGCCTCCCAATGCCAGCGTGACCTGGAACCCCCAAGTAACACACGGTCATGGAACCGTCGGGCCTCACATATATGCAATATATAATATATATAATATATATATATATATATATATATATATATATATATATATGAGGAGAGCCAGCGCTCGAAACAGACCTGTCGATTTTAAAACTTCCTTTACCATCTTATTTTTAGCAAATGTTGCTCCCCAAGGGGTTGAGCACTTTAAGAATTTCATTAGGCATTTTAATGGTATCCTATATATATCTATATTATATATAATGTGTGTGTGTACATATAATATATATATATATATATATATATATTGTATCTGACCAGGCAGTTATATGTCAGTGAGCTCCTCCCCATTGGAGATGGTCTCCCACTTCGGAGACTATAAGCTTGCTGAAGGTTCATTTTGAGAAGCATTATTATTCCCCATTCACCCACTCAAGCACATACTGTCAGTTAGGCAAAATCATCTACCACTGCAGATATGAGGCTTATCACCCCCCATATTTCTACAATCTGAGACATAAGAGCAAGCTTTGTTTACAATTCAATATATATATATATATAATGCTGAACAATTAAGAAGTGGGGGAAAACAAGTGCAGGCCAACAATTCTTCAGTCGTTATAGTAATGACTTGGCAAAGATACAAACTTTCAGAAAAAAAAATGAAGATGAAGAAAATGGGAATGTATTTTAAACATAAGAAACCCTTCACTGGCTGCCTGAGGGAACCATCGCAATCCTCTCGAAGGCACATCTATTTGTATTGCCTGCTCCTAGGCCTTTCGTCCGCTGGATTGGACTCATCAGGGAGACACGGCTGGTTGTATCTGTGCTCTTGGTGTCAAGCAGAGATATACATACATTATAAATACACACACACACACACACACACACACACACACACATATATATATATATATATATGTGTGTGTGTGTGTGTGTGTGTGTGTGTGTGTGTACGTATATAGTGATGTAGCCACCAAACTCCAGGCAGCATTGTGGAAAGCAAAGAGTCCCCCAGTGCTTGTTTGTCGTTCGACGACTACATCAAACGGTTTCCGTGGCCTGATTCCAGACTGGGTTCCTGATAGCATGGCAGGCGGCCGGCAGAACAACACACACACACACACACACACACACACACACACACACACACACACACACACACACACACACACGCACACACAACAAACACAACACACACACACACACACCGGTCGGTCCATGGCGGAGGGCAGGCGGTTCCCAGAGGGACAGAAGCCATGGCCAGAACGCCGTGGTGCAGCAGTAGTACAGCACCCACAGCGGATCAATCCCCCTCCCCGGAGGACAACAGCAGTCACTCACTACTCTGCACTCCCCTTCTCTCCTCTCCATGCCATCCATCACCGTCCACCCACCACCACCCCCCAACCTCCTCCCTCTCCATCATTCCTCCACCTTCCTTCTTACCCACCTTTCCCCTGCCACCAACAGGGAAGGGGAGGGGGGAAGGGAGGGGGAGGGGAGGGGCGGCAGAGGATGAAGAGGTTGTGCAGTCCTATTGACATGCGACCATATGCGCGACAGGGCTGGCATTAATCCGGTCCTTCGACAGTCCTCCAGGGCCGCTGTACTGAATGGTAACGGTGACGTTAGGAACAATGATTGGAGGAGACTGGAGGAGGAGGAGGAGAAGGGGTGGGGGACGGAGGAAGAGAGAGGGAGAGGGGCAGGGGGGTGATGGGGACGGCCACGGAAAGAATACATAACTTGTTACAGCATGTCGCCAAGCGATTTAAGAATTTCATCTGTACAGAGTAACACATTAAATAATTTGCCTATTGAGTTAGGAATCAAACTGTACCCAGCAACATAAAAAATAACTTGCCAAATGGAGATTTAGACGTAAATTGTTTCCAGCCACCGGCAATATAGTTTAACAATTTGCTGACTGCATTTAAGAATAATCCCCACTGGGGTAACATACAATCTGCCAACTAGGGATTTAAGGATGATCACGGCAAACCAACAGAATTCATTATCACTTCCCAACAATGCACAGCAGATTTCATCTCCACAGAACGTCATAACTTACAGCGAGGTAATAAATATTCGCACAAAGGAACACAACTTCTAACAGTTTGTTAACATGGGGGTTCCGAATGATCTGTTCAAAGCAACATGTGACAGCCTGCATGAGGAGATCAAACTAATTGTGTTTGTAAAGCACCTTAAAACAATTTGGCAACAGGGAATCTGTCTTTCTTACCTGTGGAGACCACCATGACTCTAACGATTTGCTGACCGGAAATTAAACAAAAAAATTCTACAGACCTACACAACAATTTGTCAACAAGGGATTTTAGAACTGATACCAGTTTCCCAACTGGGAATTTAAAACTCTGCACAGAGCAACATAACAATTTGCCGAAAGGGAATTCAAGCATGACCTCCACACAGCAACATGATAAACAAAAACTGCCCCCAGGAGAACCTATAGCAATACGCCCAGCAGGAGATTTGGATATCATCTCTACAAAGCATCGTAATTTATGACAATGTGCAAACACAGAAGTTAAGAATTATTTTGATATCATCTGTACAAAGCATCGTAATTTATGACAATTTGCAAACATTGAAATTAAGAATTATCTATACAATGCAATACAGCTCACACCAATTCGCCGACAAGAGAGAATCATCTGTACTAAGTAACATAGCTTGCGACAATTTGCCAACATGGGACTGAAAAATTCACGACACAATCCACACAACAGAAAGAAAGAGAAGGGTAGGGAAAGACTGCACGCTGGAATGAGGGATTCGCCGAATCAGCCAGACGGACAGCAGTAAGGAGACGGGGAGAAGGAGCGGCGGAAGTGACGTCTCTGCCGACAGCCCTGACGCACCCAGTGGCTTCAGCACGTGCCGCTCGTCTGTCACTGCCTAGTCTGTCCATTAGCACTGAGGACGGTCTGTCCCTGTACACCTCACCACTTTCTTTCCCTGACTTGCACATTAACTGAATGACTGAATCAATGCAGTTTTGAGTACTTCCATTCCCTCAGTTGTATATTTGTTGAATGATTGTGTCACAGTAACCTGAAGCGCTTCCCTTCCCTAATATGTATCACGACAGAATGTTTGTATCTTAGTAATCTGTTGCACTTCCCTGCCCGGAGTTGAATAATGATAGAATGGCTGTATCACAGTAATCTGTAATGATTTCCTTCCCTGGATTGTACGACAAGTGTACTTTAACACAGTGCACTTCAGCTCGTGCATTTGCTGAACTGTATAATAAAACAGATCTTCCTAACCAGTATGACATAACAGTCCCTGAACTGTATGACGACAGAGATGTCCCTGAGCTGTACAACGACAAAGCTGTAGCTGAGCTGTACAACGACAAACCTGCCCCTGAGCTGTATAACGACAAAGCTGCCCCTGAGCTGTATAACGACAAAGCTGTCCCTGAGCTGTATAACGACAAACTGTCCCTGGGCTGTATAACAACAAAGCTGTCCCTGTGCTGTATTACGACAAAGCTGTCCCTGATGTTACAATACTAATACAACTGTGCTGTGTAATGTAAGAGCTGTCCCTAATACGTATGACAGTAATACGGCTGTCCTAGGCTGTATAACAACTGAGCTGTCCCTGAGCTGTATAACAACCCGCTGCCCTGAGCTGTCTATGTATAATAGATGTTCCTTCGTTTTACAGTAATAACAGATGTTCCTTAATTGTAAAATGATAGTGCAGCTGTCCTTGAGCTGTATGATAGTGCAGCTGTCGCTTAGCCGTATAACAGCAACATGGATGTTCCTGAGCTGGATGACGGTAACAATCTGTTTCTGAGCTGCGGAACACACCACCGCCCTTCAACTGCTGAACAACATGACAGTGGTCCCTGGACTTAGTTATGTCCCGAGTACTGGCGCTGAGCAGTATGATGATAGCACTGCTGTCTTTGAGCGTTGTAAGAAGACAGATGTCTCAAAGCTGTATAATAACACGGATGTTTCTGAGCCGTGTCACTGGACAGCTGCCCCCCCCCCCCCCCCCCCCCCCCCCCGAGCTGTATAATAACAATGCTGTCTGTGGGTTTTGTACTTAACGCACAGTCGACCCTGCACTATAGAATGACACACCCGGTCTCTGAGCTGTACACTAACCGCACAGCTCTCCCTGGGTCATTTAATCATCCGCCTGCCTATGGCCTGTAGAGTAACTGCACATCTGTCTCTGAGCAATACAATAGCACATCTGTCTCTGAGCAATGCAACAGCACATTTGTCTCTGAGCATATAACAACACATCTGCCTCTGAGCTGTATGCTTACAGCACAGCTGTCCTTGAACTTCTAGTGACACAACTTTTCCCTGGGCTGCTGAACAACGACACAACTGTCTCTGGCTATGCCAAAACACAGCTGTCACGAGACTATAACGCAGCTGTCCCTAAGCTGTATGATAACAAAGCTGTCCCCGCCCTGAATAATACGAAAGCTATCCTTGCGCTGTATATCAACAATGACTCATAACTCT
>JADBJO010001363.1:420000-425000 GCA_016801955.1 Conus betulinus | reverse complement strand
ATCCTGATATCAAGAAATGAAATCAACATCCTGAGTTCAAAACGTAAAAATCAACATCCCGTTGTCAAGAAATAGAAATAAATATCCTGATAGCAGGGAATGAAAATCGACAGACTATCCTGTTATCCATTTAACATCCTGAAATCATGAAATAAAAATCAATATCCTGTTATCAACGTCCTGTAGTCAGAAACTACAAATCAAATATCCTCTTATCAAGAAATTGAACATAAACATGTTCTTGTCAGGAAATGAAACTCGACATCCTCTTTGTCAGGAAATGAAAATCCACATCCTATTGTTAGGAATGAAAATCAGCGTGCTGTCATGCGAAACTCGGAATCCATATCCTGTTTTCAGGAAATGAACATCAATACCCTGTTGTCAAAAAACGAAAATCGACACCCTCCTGTCGGCGTCTGAAAAAGCAGCATCTTGTTGTAAGGGAATGAAAATCGACAGATCAGGAAATGGAAATCTGCTTGATTTCACCGAAGGAAACCCCACAAGAAAATCCAAGGTCTCAGAAGCGAAAAAAAAAAGTCTGGAAATGAAAACCGCCCACATGTCAATGAAAATTGATCATCGACAAAATGTTGTCAAGAAATTAACAAGAACTGCAAATTGTCAGGAGAATTAAAAAAAAAACAAAAAAAAAAAACAATGATGTCTTGTTAGCATATGAACAACGACAATATTCATCAGAAAATGATCAATGACATATTTGTTAGGAAATGAACGACAGCAAGCTGTCGCTATGTAACAATGCCATATTTTTAGGAAATAAACAATGACAACAAACTATTAGAAAATGAGCAATGACATGTTGTTAGGAAATGAACAATGACAACATGTTGTTAAAAAGTGAACAATGGCATGTTTGTCAGATAGTGAATAACGACATCATGTCAGAAAAAGAACAACGACATGTTGTTAGGAAATGACACACAATAGTAAATTGTGAGAAACTGAAGAATGACACGTTGTTAGGATAGGAAGGACAGCAAGTTGTTAGGAAATGAACAACGACAGTAGGCTGTCAGAAAGCGAACAACGACATGTCGTGTGTGAACAACATCTCAGCAAGAAGTGAACAACAACGTATCAGGAGGTGACAATGAAAACACGTTGTTAGGAGTGTAAAACGACTTTTCGTTAGGAAATGCACAACGAGACTACGCAGCATGGAAAATGGATGACAGCAAATCACCACGCTGCCTGGAACACAAACGTCGACAACAAGATAAGGCAAACAACATCTGGTCAAGAAATGACAGTCCATCAACAACTTTCACGTGCTCCACAATGCCAAGCGGCTGTGTGTGGAAAGAGGTGCCGCACGGATGGAAGGAGGAATGTCCATCGACACACGATTGTCGAATGGGAAGGGACATTCATCCTCACCTTATCTTCCTCCAAGCACACAACGTTCCGCCTCTTCACAAATGGATATTTGTCAGCAAATGTATGACCGCAAGCTGTCAGAAAGTGAACAATCACATGTTTGTCAGGAAATGAACAAAGACAGCAAGCTATCAGAAAGTGAGCAATGACATGTTTGTCAGGAAATCATTAACAACAAGCTGTCAGAAAACGAACAATGACATGTTTGTCAGGAAAATGAACGACAGCAAGCTGCCAGAAAATGAACAATGACATGTTGTCAGGAAATGAACGACAGCAGGCTGTCAGAAAACGAACAATGACATGTTTGTCAGGAAATGAACAACGACAGCAAGCTGCCAGAAAATGAACAATGACATGTTTGTCAGGAAACGAACAATGACAGCAAACTGTCAGAAAATGAACAATCACATGTTGTCAGGAAATGAACGACAGTAGGCCGTCAGAAAATGAACAATGACATGTTGTTAGGACATAGACAACGACGGCAAGCTGCCAGAAAATGAGCAATGACATGTTTGTCAGGAAATGAACAACGACAGCAAGCTGCCCGAAAAATGAACAATGACATGTTGTCAGGAAATGAACAACGACAGCAGGCTGTCAGAAAACGAACAATGACATGTTTGTCAAATGAACAACAACAGCAAGCTGTCAGAACGCAGACAATGACAAGTAGTCTTGAACAATATGTTGTGAACAACACGTCGGCAAGAAGTGAACAACAATATTATCAGGAGGTGAACCACAGTAACATTTTTCAGGAGTGTAAAACCTTTTGTTAGCAACTGGACATCGAGAATATATTGTAGCATGGAAGCGAAGGTCAGCAGCGAAACACGGTACCAGGAAACGAACGTCGACAACGAGATAAGGGCAAACAACATCTGGTCAAGAAACGACAGTCCATCAACGACTTTCACGTGCTCCACAATGGCCAAGCGGCTGTGTGGGGAAAGAGGTGCCGCGGGATGGAAAAGAGGAAGGACGGCCGGGTGGGGAAGGAAGGAGGAGTGTCCATCGACACGGGATTGTCGAATGGGAAGGGGCCCTCATCCTCACCTTATCTACCTCCAAGCACACAACGTTCCGCCTCTTCACAGCGGACGAAGCTACTACAGTCGCATAGTCTTATTATTTGCCAAGGCTTGCGAGAGATTATTCACAAGCTTCAACAGCTTGCAATAACCGTTCTCTTCCATGCAACAGTGGTAATGACTCTTTTTTCACTCGAAACGGTGATGATATACCATGCTGCTGCTTCATGATTATTTGCTTTGCTTTCAGCTTTATGTTTTAAAATGAAAGCAGTAATTACGTGTCAACAAAATACAGAAGCATGGCTCGAGAGAACAGTCATTATGAGCCATGAAAACAGATTATGATCATGAAAACAGTGACAATGGCACATAAAACAGAAAACTATGACTCCTGAAAACAGACATTTATGACTCGTGAATACAGACAATAATGAGTCATGAAAACAATTAGGACTGATGGAAACAGACAATTATCTGGTTCATCCTAGAAGAGCTGCGCCCCATCTTGTTCACCAACAACCGTCGTTCAAATAGACCCCCGGTGCCCTGTAGTTGTTTTTTTTTTTGTTTGTTTGTTTGTTTTTGTGGGGGCAGGGATGTGCGGGTGAGGATGGCCATCTAAGCTGTAACAATGTAGCCGAGTTAAACTATACTTGCCGTTCAACTTGACGCTACCATACAGATCCACAAGTCTGAACCATAGCTACCAACCCGCTGGAGTCAAACTTCGAGAGCCAGTGGATGAAGGGAGTGGGGTGGGCTGAAGAGACAGACGTGTGTGTGTGTGTGTGCATGTGTGTGAGTGTGTGTGTGTGGTTCGGCTTTTTGACTGAAAGCATTTCTGCCTTGTGTTTCAGTTGACAAAGGGATGGTTTAAACAGGAAATGCGTTTTCCTTGTATATCACTGCCAACATCCACATAAGCATTATCTGGACTTTACTCTCCAGCAGCACTTTTATCATCCCTGTCCAAATGATTACCCTCTGAACCCTACATTTTCCAACAATACTGTCGGATTCTGGAATCCTTCCCCCCCCCCCCCCCCCCCCCCCCCCCCCATATTCCGGATTTGGGAATAATTTTCAAACCAGGGAAATTCCAGAAGAAAAAAAATCTGGAAGGCTGGCAGCTTTCTACGACGAAATTAATTGCATTCGCTCTATGGCCACAAGCCATCTTTCTTCCGAGCTGGGATGAAACGGATTCAATAACCGCCTCCTCCCTACCCCCCCCGACGACCGCCGAAATGCTGCTGACAAACAAGCAGCCATAGGAGAAAAACTTCACCTTTCTGAACACTTTGTCCACTGCTTGCTGTTTACTATGGAGAGTCACATGGTTCTCTTCTCTCTCTCTCTCTCTCTCTCTCTCTCTCTCTCTCTGACCTGTGAGTTGATTTTTTAACGTGGTGACAGCCCTGATATGGCCCTTTGCGGTCGGCTGGGCTATAAGCAACATTATCTTCTCTCTCTCTCTCTCTCTCTCTCTCTCTCTCTCTCTCTCTCTGTCTCTCTCTCTTTCGCGCGCGCGCGCACGCACGCGCGCTTTTTTTTTTTTTTTTGCTTGTTACCTGTCACCTTAACTGCGACAAAACCACTCACAATAAACCTACACACACACACACACACACACACACACACCCAGGCGGTTTCACCGCCTTGAATTACTTAATCACGAGGTGAAACAGCAACAACTTTACATGTCTCGAAGACAACCGTTAATGTCTGGAAGACAACTGTTAATGTCTGGAAGACAACTGTTAATGTTTTGCAGACAACAACTGCCAATGTCTCGAAGACAACAACTGTTGATGTCTCGAAGACAACCGTTAATGTCTGGAAGACAACTGTTAATGTCTCGCACACAACAGGTGAACAACTGTTAATGTCGCGAAGACAACAACTGTTAATATCTCGAAGACACCTGTTAATGTCTCGTAGACAACAGGTGAACGACTGTTAATGTCTGGCAAACAACAACTGTTAATGCCTCGAAGACATCTGTTCATATCTCGCAGACAACACGTGAACAACTGTTAATGTCTGGAAGGCAACAACTGCTAATGTCTGGAATGCAACAACTGTAAATGTCTCGAAGACAATCTGCGGGGTTTGACCATACACGCAGTCGTTCTACGCCATGAACGACGAGCCAGCAACCAAACGTCCCCACAGAGGTGATCCACCCTGCGTGTGTGCCTCACAGACTGGGGAGCACAGGAGAAGGACGCTCGGGTGACCGCACGTCAAGGTTGAACACCGGTCTTCACTTCACTCCCTCCAACCCTCTTTACGCAGTCCATCCACTTCCGCGGCCTCCCACACCAGTCATTTCCTGTGCCTGCCCTCTGGTTAGGACTCGCGCCTGAATTTGGTGTGTGTGTGTGTGTGTGCGCGTGCGTGTGTACGTGTGTGTTCCTCTTTGGATAACATTCCATCATTTTTTTTCAGATTAAACAGTTTCAGTGATGTTCGCGTAATCAGACAGACAGACAGACAGACAGACAGACTCGGAGGCAGGTAGAAAACAAAGCTCCATGCAGAGGTAGGAATGCC
>JADBJO010001363.1:405000-410000 GCA_016801955.1 Conus betulinus | reverse complement strand
ACAGACCGGGGGCCGGAATAGCTCAGTTGGTAGAGCGCCTGACTCGTAATCCAAGGGTTGCGGGTTCGAATCTCCGCCGGGCCGTTTCGGTTTAAGGTGATTTTTCACTCGGAGTTAATATTAGATCTGACTCCATTTCCCATACAGTCCTTCGAAAGAGACTATAAATCGAGTTTCCCCTGTGTGAACGCACGCATAACATCTTGCACACACGTAAAATCCCATCACCAACTTTCGGAAGAGAAGGCCAGTTTGGCCGTTGGTATGGATGACACGTTACACGTAGCATGCACCTTCCCCGAAGATGGAGGAGTATAGTTGCCTTAATGGCGGGATAAAAAACGGTCATACACACAAAACTCCACTCCCCTTGTTGGGTAGATGGGATTAATACTTGCCTGTCCATACAGGGAGTCTCCGCAGGAGTATGGGATTTTTTTTTTTTTTTTTTTTTTTTTTACGTGTGTGCAAGATGTTATGCGTGCATTCACACACGGAACCTCGGTTTATAGTCTCATTCGAAAGACCGTATGGGAAATGGAGTCAGAACCAATGTTAAATCCGAGGGGAAAATCCCCCTGTACCGAAACGGCCCGGACGCGAGATTCGAACCTTCAACCCCAAGATTACGAGTCCGGCACTCTACCAACCGGGCTATTCCGGCCCCAAAATGCAAGATCCAAATCCAAATGAACACGATGCCATAGAAATCTTGTCACCAGAAGCGACTGGCTCGCCTATTCCAGACAACAGATGCAATTGATATGACAGTATTTCTGACTCTCCTGTCCACAGAACAGATGCGATTGAGATGACAATATTTCTGACTCGCCCGTTCCATACAACAGATGCCATTGAGATGACAATATTTGACTCGCTCTGTTCCATACAACAGATGCAATTGAGATGACAATATTTCTGACGACTCGCCTGTTCCATACAACAGATGCACTGAAATGACAATATTTCTGACTCGCCTGTTCCATACAACAGATGCAATTGAGATGACAATATACTGGCTCGCCTGTTCCATACAACAGATGCAATTGAAATGACAATATTACTGACTCGCTGTTTCATACAACGGATGCAGTTGAGATGACAATATTTCTGACTCGCCTGTTCCATACAACAGATGCAATTGAGATGACAATATTTCTAAAACATGACATTTTCCGTTCACTTTCGTTTTCCATTTTCGAAGGTGCAGCATTAGTTAGTCTTTGCGCATCATGAGTTAGTGTTTTCTTTCTTTTCCTTTTTTATCTTTCTTTTTTTCTACTTATCAATTTCTTTTTTTCTTGGGGGTGGGGTGGAAGTATTCAATACCTTTGCGATCTACGTCGCTGCGATTTCGTCAACAAGCACAGGGATACTAAGACAGAGACAGAGATAGAGGGACCGGGGGGGAGGGGGGGGGGGGGGGGGGGGGGGGGGGGGGGTCGATGCAGGTAGGAAAGAGGAAAGACAGACAGACAGAGACTGAGACAGAGACAGAGACTCTGAGACAGAGACAGAGACAGAGAGACAGAGACAGGCAGAGAGACAGAGAGAGACAGAGAGAGACAGAGAGACAGAGACAAAGGCACAGACCGACAGACAAACCAAACGAACAGGCAGCAGGCAGGCGGGCAGGCAGGCAGGGGTTGAATGGCATGAAACGGAATCATTCATTGTAAGGCCACTCACTGTTGTACCCTCCCTAAGGCGTGTCAGCAAAAGTCTCAAATTATACTCTGACATCAAAACCTTCACCGAAACAGCTGTAAAGAGACGTTCAACCGGGACCAACATCAGAGAGAGAGAGAGTGGACGAGATAGAAGGGGGAGAGGGAACAGAGAGGAGAGCCAGAGGGGGAAGGAGGGGAGGGGGGGGGGGGGGGGGGTGAGAGGGGGGGAGGGGGAGAGGGAAGAGGGGAGAGGGAGGAAAGAGAGAGGGGGGGAGGGGGAGGGGGGGAGAGAAAGAGGGAGAGAGAGATTGGAGAAAGGGGGAGGGAGAGAGAGAGAGGGAGAGAGAGGGGTAGGAGAGAGAGAGAGGACAGAGGGGAGAGAGAGAGAGACAGACAGGTGAGACAGAGGGGGAGAGAGGGGAGGGTGGAGAGAGAGACAGGGGTGAGAAAGAGAAGTGAGGGGGATAGAGAGAGAGAGAGAGACAGAGACAGAGACAGAGACAGAGAGACAGAGAGACAGACAGAGACACACAGAGACAATACATGAGAAGAAGATGAGAAGAAGAAGGAAGGAGGACTACAGAGAGAGAGAGAGAGAGAGGGGAAGAGAGAGAGAGAGAGAGAGAGAGAGAGGAGAGAGAGAGAGAGAGAGAGAGAGAGAGAGAGAGAGATGGTCAGCGCGGCACACGCAGCAGAGAGAGACAGAGAGAGACAGAGAGAGAGAGAGGTATGGCAGCCGGCAGCCAGGCTGGCAGGAGTGCCAGTCCCTGCCTCCCTCCCTCCCTCCCTCCCTTTTTCGCCTCCGACCCCCCCCCCCCCCCCCCCCCCCCCCTTCCCCCCTCCCAGTCGTCTTTTCCGCCCCGTGATCGATACTTATCTACACAGCGCCTACCACTGATGGCAGGAAGGAAGCAGGGGGAGGGGGGAGGGGGAGGGAGGGGCTGGGTGATGGATGGCGGTGGGGAAGTGAAGAGATAAAAAAAAAAAAAAAAGAAAGAAAGAAAGAAAAAGGAAAGAAGAGTGAAAGAGGCAGGGAAAGTAAAGGGAAGGGTAATGGGGGCAGAGGTTGGAGAGGGGGAGAGGGGGGGGTGGGGGTGTTGGGAGGAAGATCGGGACACTGAGCGGGGGGTGGGTCACCAACTGGAGTGAGGACTTGGACAACGCTTCTCTTTTTCCGCTTATTGGAAGGGGAGAGAAGCGAGCGCGCGTATGCGTGTGTGTGTGTCTCTATCCGTCTGTCTGTCTGTCTGTCTGTCTGTGCGAGCGTGCGTGCGTGCGTGCGTAAGTTGGTGCGTAGCATGTGTGTGCGTATGTGCGCGTACGTGTGTGTGTGTGACTCTGTGTGTGTGTGTGTGTGTGTGTGTGTGTGTGTGTGTGTGTGTGTCTCTGTGTGTGTCTGTCTGTCTGTCTGTCTGTCTGCCTGCCTGTCTGTCTGTCGGTACACGCGTGCCTGTGTGCATGCCATGCGTGCGTGTGTGTGTCTGTGTGTGTGTATCTGTCTGTCTGTCTGTGTGTCAGCGTGCGCGCGCGCGAATAACAGTTCAAGAGACAGTTCGTGCATGTATTGGCATGTGTGCATGGCTGCAATTGGGGTGCAAGAGAGAGAAGAAGAGAGCGGGAGAGGCAGAGAGAGATGGGGAGAAAGAGGGAGAGAGGAGGGGGAAGACAGACAGACAGAGACTGAGACAGAGAGACAGACAGACGGAGGGAGAGTCATCGATCCATCTGCAAATGCCGTTTCCACGTGAAACCCCGTACTGATTCGATCAGTGCATGATGGATCAACACTGGGAATAAGCACCAATTGATGATGGTCAGGAAATGTTTTGTGACGATGGCACAAAGTGCTTTTCTGGCCTAAACGACCAGCTGAGGTAAACAATCCTCACGTTTAATTGGACTCCTTACACCACACACACACACACCACACACACACACACACACACACACGCACGCACGCACGCACGCAAAGCACGGCACGCAACGCACACACGCACACACACATACACACACACACACACACACGCGCGCGCGCGCGCGCCTACTCATATTCCCGTGCATTGATATGACGATGACATCGCAAGATCACCACCAGCAGTTTGTTGTTCCTTTCCCCCCAACGTTTCGTGGACATGATCCATGTATGCACATCTAATCACATCTAATCCATTGGGAACGGCCGACTGGGAAGCGGGGGTTGGGGGTGGGGGGTTGGTGTTTGAGTAAACTGCTCGTCTTGACGCGTACTTTTCTTTCACACACACACACACACACACACACACACACACACACACGCGCACACACTCACACGCACACGCACGCACACACACACACACACACACACACACACACACACACACACGCATACACACACACACACACACACACACACTCACACTCACACGCACGCACACACACACACACACACACACAAACACACACACACAACACACCACACACGCACACACACACACACACACACACACACACACACACACACTCACACACACACACAAGCACGCACGCCACATGCGCGCACACACGAGGGACACACACCTATTCCTGACATACTAACATAATCTTCTCTCTCTCTCTCTCTCTCTCTCTCTCTCTCTCTCTCTCTCTCTCTCTCTCTCTCACACACACACACACACACACACACACACACACACAATAACACACACACACACACACACACACACATACACACACGCACTCTCATATTTTCACACATACGCACACGCACACGCATGCGCATGCGCGCGTGCACGCACGCACGCACGCACACACACGCACACGCACGCACACACACACACACACACACACACACACACACACACCTTTTCACACATTCACGCACACAAACAGAGAAACAGAGAGAGAGAGAGAGAGAGAGGGGCAGACAGACAGACAGATAGAGACACAGACAGACAGACAGACAGACTGACAGACAGACAGACAGAGTGTGTTTAGGACACGTATGAACAGTATGATAATCACAGCAAGTCAGGTAAAAGGCATAACTACCTAGCCACTGGGGGTAGCGCCGTGGTTGACGGTGCGGATCGCGGGTTAGCACATCGTGGGTTCGATTCCCATCAGAATCATTAATATTTGGCGGATTTTTTCCTTCAGCTCTGAACGGCTCCTACCCAGAGCTGAGTTAGCCACGGACTCGACTGGTACCGCTGGAACCACACAGCCGAGTTTCATCCCCTTTATGAACGCGTCTCTGACAATACTGCTCACAATTTTTCGGACCAACTCTGCAGGCGTCTGTATCTCTCGGGACTGGCTGGATACCGGGATATATCACAGAAGTTAGCGTAA
>JADBJO010001363.1:392500-397500 GCA_016801955.1 Conus betulinus | reverse complement strand
ACCAGTCACTACAAATTAAGATCTCAAGACCAAAATTCGAAAGCATGTCGATTTATCAAGTGAATGGCAGATGGGAAAAAAAAAAAAGAAAGAAAGAAAGAAAAGGTTTCTTATCGACCACGTGTAAAATCAGATACTGAAAATTACTGATGTTGTTGAAAGAAAGAGAGAAAGAAAAAAGACGGAAGGAAGGAAAGAAAGAATGAATAAATGAAAGACTGTGAGGGAAAAAAAGAAAGAAAGAAAAAGAAAAGAAAAAAGAAAGAAAAAAAAAAGTAAAAAGTAAAAGAAAAAAAAAGCAAAGCAAAGAAAAATCGCGTCCAAGTGTAGCATCTCTCGCATACTGCACCAAAAACCTTTTGTGCCTGCTGTCACAGTATACATTCCTGCCTCTCTGTCAACAAAATGCTGAATGTTCACTGATTTACCAGGCAGTATGCACTACGCATTCTACACACACACACACACACACACACACACACACACACACACACACACACACACACACACACACACGCATATGCGCGCGAATGTTGGACGTTTCCATGACAAGGTCGCATTGTGGATCTCAGATGTGTACGGATTAGCAGAGTCAGGGCCACTCCTACACTACAGTGACTCTCGGCATAGTGACCCCATCATTCATTCTGTTTTCATAACAAGAATTTTCAACTGTGCTTGGAGAGGGGTCATTTAGTTTGAACGAAAAAAAAAAAAAAAAAAAAAAAAAATCTCAATTTACTATCACGCCGCTTTCATCAGACCCTACAACAGCAGCCTTACATGCACGGCCAGCGGGACTTTGATTTCCACTGAAACTCACCACTGGAGTTCAATGCCTCTTGAACAACGGGCTTTTTCTTTTAAGCAGCAGCTTATCGATTTTCATTAGCTCCACGCACTTCCGCGACAACGACTTGCAGCGAAAGGTCATCCAAAGGTTGTATGTGACCGCCAAGACTGGTCAACTCAACGTCGCGCTGCAGGGAAACAAAGACCCGTGTGGGCTGCACACCAAAAATGCATGCGCCAAGGCTTTGCTTAAGGAGTGGAGTGTTTATAGACTGGCACAGTCAGATTGTTCGAGAGAATTTTTTTTTTTAATCATGTCTGAAAGTTGCTTCTTGGCGTTTTCTTTCATGGCTATCGAGGTAGAAGCCAGGTGGTTCCATGCAGACTGGTTAAAATCAAAGAATTGGACTGTTTGGGGGCCACCACCTGACTGGCGCAAAGATGGATCACAGGTGAGTGCAATGGTCTGAAATGTAACGTCAACTACGCGGGAGATATGTATTTGATAATTGTGTGTGATGTCACCGGTGGAAATCCCCTAACCCAACCCCACACCCCCTCCCCACCCCCCAACCACCCTTACTATACAACAAACAAAGCAAGGGAAATAATTGGTGGGTAGTTGTTCTTCTGATCGATCGTAAGTAAAATTGTTATCATTAAATGAACGCAGGCTCAAACTTACGGTAGGCCTCCTTAAAACGCTTCTACGGATTATATGTATCGATTAAGCGCAAAATCCTAATTGTGGCGTATGGCCCGTTCAACAACACCTTGCTCTCTGACCCCAAGTCAGGAATCATGACCTCGACCTTTGGTAAGAATTCACCCCCACCCCCATCCCCACCCACCCCCACGCGCGGCGGAAGGTCAGAATCCCAGGTTAGCCTGTTCTGTGGCCCCCGCGTGTCGTGCTGGCATTAGCCTCCTGGTCCGCCTCCAGAGAGAGCAGTGCTGAAAGAAGGGCATTAGGGACAGCAGCGATGGCACCCAGACTGACAGACTGACACACGTGGCGGGCAGAATCACTGGGAGATCTATGATGTGCGTGGGTCGGCAGAAGGCGTTCGGAATTGATGGAATATCTATCACATGCCTTCCACCGTTTCTTCCAAACGCCAAAAAAAACACACACACACCTAAAAAACTAATCCATCTCGCCGCCTCTTTTCTCCGTCTCGTTTCTCTCTGTCTCTCTCTCTCTCTCCGTCTGTCTGTCTGTCTGTCTGTCTGTCTCTCTCTCTCTCTCTCTCTCTCTCTCTCTCTCTCTCTCTCTCAATCTGTATTACTCTCTCTGAATAATCCATAAAATACACGCACAAAAAGTTTCACCCTCCTATTCATAAACATCGAGACAGAGACACAGAGAGAGAGAGAAAGACAGACAGACAGACAGACAGACAGACAGAAGATAGAGACACAGGCGGTACACACACACACACACACACACACACACACACACGGTGGGCGGAAGACAGAGAGAGAGGCAGACAGACAGAATGAGTCACACACACACACACACACACACACACACACACACACACGCACACACACACGGAGAGCGGAAGACAGAGAGAGAGGCACACAGCTAGAATGAATTACACACACACACACACACACACACACACACACACACACACACGGAGAGGGAAGACAGAGAGAGAGAGAGAGGCACACAGATAGAATGAGTCTCTCTCTCACTCTCACTCTCTCACACACACACACACACACACACGCACACACACACACAGACAGAGACACACACACACACACACAGACAGAATGAGTGTCGGAACACACACACCACACACACAGACAGAACACACACACACACACACACACACACACACACACACACACACAGAGGGAGAGCGGAAGACACAGAGGGAGAGAGGCACACAGACAGAATGAGTGTCACACACACACACACACACACACACACACACACACACACACACACACACACACACACACACACACACACACAGCGGAGAGCGGAACACAGAGACAGAGGCACACCGACAGAATGAGTGCCACAAACAGAGGACAAAGATAATCATTGCACCAGTCTCGCCTTGGCTTCAGGCTGTGTCAGACCAACTGACATAAGCTAGAACACCAAGGCTACATCAAAATGTTGTCATGCGCTGCATAGTTATACGGGGGATTGTCTTCAGTCGTGACAAGCTCCTAGCATAACACCATCAGTCTCCAAAATCCCCCGAAGTCGCAGTGTGGCTGCCCACGTGGCGGGGTAATCAAAAAACGGTCACACACGTAATGTTCTCATCCCCAGCTGATGCATTTGTACCATAGTGTTCAAGTTCTTCGGCTGTTCGGATGATCCCTGGAGTCTTTTAGCCAGGGTACGACAACAACACAACAACAACATTGTACCAATACTGCCTAGCAACAAAACAAACAAAAACAAAACAAAAATCCTCATATTTTCTCATCGATCCGACAAGGCAGACAAGAAAACAGACTCGATAACAACAGCTCTCCGCTCGGAAACCAGCAAAGGTGTCGGATTTCCAACGCCTCTTCTAGCACAACAGTACCAGCAGTCGGCCTCTTGAGTCAAAAGACAATACCAGACACACCGCTGGGGAAAAAAGAGAGAGAGAGAGAGAGAGAGAGAGAGAGAGAGAGAGAGAGAGAGAGAGAGAGAGAGAAGGTGGAACCGGACTCTTAAGGCTCGTCTCACATTAGCGCCCGCGTAATGGTTCTTCAGGATGCGGCGTCAGCGTCGCATGCGCGCGCGCCAGCCAGCAGCCGAGTCTCCACGATGTGTTTAATTCATGTATACCGTGTTTTGCTGGCATGTCCATCGGCACCGGCTGATCGTCGTCGAGGTGCCGACCGCCGGGGGTCACTGGATGCCAAGGACATGTCCGGGGTGCTATGTTGGTGAACGTAGCCGATGCGCGAGGGCGACGGCAAGCGGAGACTGCGTGGTGAGGTTTACGTCCCGCTGACCTGGAGTTGTTAAGCTACGTCGTTCGCTGAGTGGAAATCGATACGCCAGTCTTGGAATCAATCAGAAGATAAATGGATAAGTAAACAAAAAAAAAAAAAGAAAAAAATTATTTAAAAAAAGAAAAAGATCAGGACATTTACACCACAGAAGGCGATGACTGCTGATAGTCGTGCTTGTCTAATCATAATTTCAAAAAAGAAAAAAAAAAAAAAAAATAGATTACAGTAGACCATAATTGCTGATATTCATGTTTGTGTCAATCTGTCGTTTCATTTTTTTTTTCTTCGTGTTTCTCATTCTTCTCCATCGACCATTCATACCGATGAACAGCTACGCTCCAAACGTCCCCCTCTGAACCCCCCCACCAAGGATCCCGTCATCCTCATTCACCTGCAAAAAAAAACTTTTGTTTTATCCATGATCCGTATCCTTCAGTAGTCCCAAACCAATTCATCATCGTCTGTCAGATTGTACAACTTAACATGGAAAACTGCACGCGACACACTTCCAGAGCAGCTGGCCAACAACGCTTTTTTTTCCCCCCAGTGCCGGTAGCGTTTCCCATCAAGTATAATAGCACGTAGAGTATCGTTACTGCTAAGCTGTATAAACACTTACCCCACTCTCTCTCTTCCCCCCGCGCTCTCTCTCTCTCTCTCTCTCTCTCTCTCTCTCTCCTCTCTCTCTCTCTCTCTCTCTCTCTCTTAATACCTATCTAACTCTAACTCTACACCAAGTTCGGTAATGCAATTCCGAGTGCCTCATCCTTGCGAGTTCCAATGTTCCCTCTCCTCAGCGTCTTGCAATTTCTTTGAAGAGTACCTGAGGGGCTTCTACTTATTAAATCATTGTCCTTTTTTCTTCTCTTTCTGTCTTTTCTTCCCCCCAATCCCTTCCCTTTCTTCTTTTTTCTTCTCTTTCTGACTTTCTGTCTTTTCTTCCCCCAATCCCTTCCCTTTCTTCTCCCTTCCTTTGTCCTTCCTTCCTCTCTCTCGTACAACACTTTTTCCCTTCCCTTTATTCCTCTCTCCCTTCTTTCTCTCCTCCTTCACCTTCTGTCTCTTCTTTCACCTTCCTGCCTTCCTTCCCTCCCAATGTCTTTCCTACTTTCCCGTTCTTCTTCCCTCACTGCCTTCCTTTCATTCCCCCCCCCCCCCTCTCTCTCTCTCTCTCTCTCTCTCTCGCACAGAACTCTTGGTCTGTTGTGTGTTTATCATACCCACTACCT
>JADBJO010001363.1:385000-387500 GCA_016801955.1 Conus betulinus | reverse complement strand
TAGTAGTTGTTGTTGTTGTTTGTAGTTGTTGTTGTAGTAAGCGTAACAGTATATTCCTATTATTATCATCATTAATATTATTATGTTGTTGTATTGTGATTATTACTATTATTACTATCACTAATAATGATCATTTTCATTTATTAAAGAGCACTTATTCAGCGCCTGTCCTCGGCTAGAGACCAAGCTCTATGTGCTTTACATACAATCTACACCCTCGTTTACACGACGGGCTGCCTACCTGGGTAGGGCCCATGTAACAGCTGCCTGTCGGCGCTTCATTCCGTCGGTTCCCCGTGTGCTGTCATTCAGTCAAGATCATTCACTCAGTTTTCTCCCTTTATTGTTTCGATTTTCTTATTTTTCATGCACCGTGAATATTTTGTGTATGCACCTCATCCATACCAACGGCCAAACTGGCCAATCTTCGGAAAGTGGGTGATGTGAGTTTGCGTGTGTTTGCAAGATGTTCATGCATGCGTTCACAAACGAAACTTCGATCTCATCCGAAGCAGTTTTCACATACATTTGAAAAGGTTAGTCTAACAGGTTCAAGTTCTTCGTTGCTTATCAATCGTTCGGGTCGGTCAATCAATTGTCAGTGGTCACCCAGTGTCGTAAGGCACGGCAGGATGGACGGCGGGAGCCCATCCTTCTCCAACAGCCGCTTTCCACCCTCCCTGAACTGAGTCAAGTACCCATTTAGCTACCAGGAAGAGAGAGAGGGGGTTGCTTGCCGGAAAGAAAAAAAAACGACTCCTAGATGTGGTTCGAACTCACGACCGTCAGCTCCGCTACAAATCTCTTGGAGCGCACGTGCATGCGCGCGCGCACATGTACACACACCACACGCGCGCGCGCGCGCGCACACACACACATGCTTGCACACACACACACACACACACACACACACACACACACACACACATCATTGTCATCATCACCATACTCTTTTCCTGCTTATAATTGTGGCATATTCCCGTTTTACTTCTTTTTATTCCATTTTTCTTTCCCTCCTCTTTTTTTTCCTTCTCTCACTCTTTTTCTTTCTCTCTTCTTCTTTTCTTCCCCTTCTTTTACTGCCCGTATCAACTCTCTCTCTCTCTCTCTCTCTCTCTCTCTCTCTCTCTCTCTCTCTCTCTCTCTCTCTCTCATTCATTCATTCGTGTCCTCTCCTACTTAGCTTCCTTCGCGTTCATCTTCACGTTTTCCACTTCCATCGCTTTTTCTCGTGGTTTAAAGTCACATCCGACGGACTTTGTGAGCACAGAAGAAGTCTACACAAACGTTTTGAGTCTGAAGAGAAAAGTTAACCTGAGTTTGTCTCAAGCGGGGATTGACCCCAAAGCCAGTGGATCACGTGAAGAACGCTTCACCCACTGGGCCATCTCGTCTCCTTTTTTCCCTTTTTTTCCCTTTCTTTCTTTCTTTCTTTCTTCTTTCCCTCTTTCTCTCTTTCTTTCTTTCAAAACAAGGCACGGGCAGTATATAAAGGCCCTGGCCTCAACCATCCGTCCAATACATGTTCATCTTCGCCATGTCCTCTTCCATCATGACCGGGAACGTTATTTACCCGCCGTGTGTTACCTTCCACCGTGTATTGGTTCAGAACGGGGGGTAGGGAAGTAGAAATAAAGGGACACTACTCATCACCAACGCTCGAGCTGTCCCTTCCCTTAGCTCTCTTACTGTTTACGACAGCCACAGCTGTCGGTGTTTGCCGATTCCCAACACACACACACACACACACACACACACACACACACACACACACGCGCGCGCGCGCGTGCGCACCTTTTTTTTCTCTTTTCTTTTTTTTTTTTTTTTTTTTTTGCTAAAGGATGACATGCAGGCGCGGGGTGAAGGTTCGGCCTGTTGCTACTATACTGTGCCGCGGAGAATGATATTCTGTTGACAATTTCATTTGTCGAGTTTTCCGCATTGTGCGTTTCATCGTCTGATGTGTTGCGGTACCCTCCCCATGGCGACGGTTGTCTACACACACACACACACACACACACACACACATACACAAAACACACACGCACGCGCACGCACGCACGCACAAATGCACACACGCGCGTGCATGCATCAGCGCGCCCAGGACCACGAGCACACGTTTATACACACTCACGAACGCACGCATGCACTCGCGACACGCGCGCGACACACACACACACACACACACACGCGCGCGCGCGCGCGCGCGCGCGCGCACGCACACTTGCGCTCTTCCCGCTCAGCGAAAAATCGGCCCTTGCAGATAACATCCATTATAGCTTTCATTTCTTCTAGAACAACTTCAAGAACGGAGCCGCCTTTCATAAGAACACACTCCATCCCCCCCCCCCGCTCCCCCTCTCCTCCAATCCTGGCACCTCCTACTTTCTCCCTTCCTCCTCCCCCATCTCCGGCTATTGGGCAGAAAACGAGACATCAGGGGTACCTTTCACAGTGACCGAAGTCCACAAGTCTTTGGGGCACGGGTGTCTATGTCTGC
>JADBJO010001363.1:375000-382500 GCA_016801955.1 Conus betulinus | reverse complement strand
TGTGCACGCACACACGTACGTACGTGTGTGTGTGAGTGTGAGAGAGAGAGAGAGAGTGTGTGTGTGTGTGTGTGTGTGTGTGTGTGTGTGTGTGTGTGTGTGTGTGTGTGTGTGTGTGTGTGTGTGTGTGTGTCTGTCTGTCTGTCTGTCTCTGTCCGTGTCCGTATCTCTGTGTGCGTCTGGCTTGCATGCGTGCACGCGCTGTCTGCATGAATGCATTCCTGCGTTGTGGTAAAAGACAGCAAGGCAGAAGGGGAAGGTGTGTGTGTGAGAACAAACGGTCTGTTAAGGCAGAAGACGGCCCCAGTTGCAGGAGATGCTGCCATCTGGAGGGCCGTAAATCATGAAGTACAATCCGCCGCCCATAAATCCATCAGTCCTTTATGACAGTGTTGCCTCTTTGGACACAACGTTGCTATTCATTACCTTTCTTTTTCTTCTTCTTCTTCTTCTTCTCCTCCTCCTTCTTCTTCTTTTCTGCTTTCTTTCTTTCTTTCCTTTTTTTTTTGTTCTTCTCTTCTTCCTCTTCCTTTTCTTCTTCCTCTTCTTCCTCTTCTCTTCTTTTTGTTTCCTCCTCCTCCTCCTTCTCCTTCTCCACCACCTCTTCATCTTTCTGTTGTTGTTGCTGTTGCTGTTGTGTGTTGTGTTGTTGCTGTTGTGCTGTTGTTGTTGTTGTTTGTTGTTGTTTCTTGTTGTTGTTGTTCTTGTTGTTGTTGTTCTTCTTCCTGTTCTTCTTGTTGTTCTTCTTTGTTCTGTTTCTTTTTTCTTGTTGTTCCTCCTCCTGCTTCTCCTTCTCCACCACCTCTTCATCTTCCTGTTGTTGTTGTTGTTGTTGTTGCTGCTGCGGCTGCGGCTGCTGCTGTTGTTGTTGTTGTTGTTGTTGTTGTTGTTGTTGTTGTTGTTGTTGTTGTTGTTGTTGTTGTTGTTGTTGTTGTTCTTCTTCTTCTTCTTCTTCTTCTTCTTTCTTCTTCTTTCTTCTTCTTCTTCTTCCTCCTCCTCCTCCTCTCCTCCTCGTCCTCCTCCTCCTCCTCCTCAAACAACCAAGTCCGTTCCGTCCCCTGTTACAGTACAAGCAGGCCACGCTGAGCTGTCCATTCTCTCAGGCTGCCGACAGGCCACCCACAAAGAGAAGACCCTGCACCACTGTGCCGTGCCTTACTTCTCCCGTGTCCAGTATAGTGTCTGTTCTAGATACATCCACACGGGACATTGCCCTGTAGATAATAACCCTCAACTTTTCCGACCATCCCTGCAGGTGTCTGCGTTTACCGGGCCTGGTTGACATGGGGACATCGGTTATGAAGGGAAGAGTGGAGTGCAGCCGTGTCAAGTAGTCCCCGATCAGAATGGAACTGAACACCATTATCTTTATCATCCTCGTCCTCAATCATCACCATTACAAAGTCTCAAAGTAAATGCTACTTCTTGCTCTGCGGTCGTCTGTCTATTAAAGAAAAAAAAGATATTTAAGACAGCCACCAAAAAAAAAGCATGAGCGAGCACGGGGGCGGGGGGGGGGGGGAGAGAGGGGAGACAGACAGAGAGACAGAGACAGAGAGAGAGAGAGAAAGACAGACAGAGACAGACTGACAGACTGACAGAGAAAAGACACAAAAAGAGAGGGGGGGGGGGGGGGGGGGAGGCAGCCAGGAGAGACTAACAGACATCAAACAAAAAATAGAGGCAAGGAACAGACAGAAAGGACGGGGGAAAAAAAAAAACATGTAAATCGTCAGACGGACAAACAAACAGAGAGACAGACAGGCAGAGACAGAGATGTACAGACAGACAGACAGACAGTGAGGCACGGACCGTTTTGTCTCTTGGCGTTCTCCTGCTGCAGGGCCTTGGCTTTCTCCTCCAGGCGGCGGGCGATGGCGGCCAGTTCCGCATTGCGCTTCTTCAGCACCTTCACCTTCTCCTCCAGGGGCTTCTGGTCCTCCTGCTTCTTCTTCTGTTACAACAAAGACACAAAAAGTCCGTGAAACGAAGGAACAAAGAATAGAAGGAAGGATGGGAAGGAAGGACGGAAGGAAGGATGGGAAAAATGGATGGATGGTGGCCGTTTCCCTGTTGCATCCTGTTTCTCCTGCACCTCCCTCAGCCCATTCAGCAGAGCCTGATCCTCCCTGTTCTTTTGTGGAGGAAGAGGAGACGAAGGGAGGAGGAAGGAAGGAAGGAAAGAAGGAAGGGAAAAAAAGGGAGGGAGGGACGGAGGAAAAAAGGGAAGGAAGGAAGGAAAGGAAAGGAAGGAAAGGAGGAAGGAAGCAAGCAAGAAAGGAACGAAAAGGAAGGAAGGAAGGAAGGAGGAAGGAAGGAAGGAAGGAAGGAAGGAAGGAAGGAAGGAAAGGAAGGAAGGAAGGAAGGAAGGAAGGAAGGAAGGAGGAAGGAAGGAAGGGAGGAAGGAAGGAAGCAAGGAAGGAACGAAATAAGGAAGGAAGGAAGGAAGGAGAGAAGGACGGAAGGACTCAGCTCTGCACTGCCTTTCTTCAGCATCTTCACCTTCCATCCTCCACTGGTTTCAGGCCCTCCAACTTTCCTTTGTTCATCACAATTAATCATTCACCAATCAATGAACGGATGAGTGGTGGAGCGACTGACCGAGCGGAGGGCCCCCACACACAGAACAAACGAGGTTCCTAACGTTCCCTTCACAATCCCTTTTCCCTTCCAGTCACAGTTCTTGTTCATTATACACAAACAGCAGCAGGACAGGGTTCTTACTTGAATGAATACAAAGTTCAAAACATTTTTTTTCCCTTCTTCTTCCAAAGATTTGCTGGGTCAAGGAGAGTGCCCTCGAAAAGATTTTTTTTTTTTTTTTTTTTAAATATTGCTGATCTTTTAGGGTCTCACCAAACAAGGTCAGTTCAGTCGCGTCTCTTACTAGATATCATCGATTGGATCGTTGTCATCGGCAATGAGTTTTTTTCCCACTATAGTACACGTGGCATAATTTGTTAGAGATTACAGATATCATAGACAACTATGGTCCTTTGACATTTGCTGTTATTAGTACTATCATTATTGTTGTCTTGACATTTGCTGTTATTAGTATTATCATTACTCTTATCTTGACATTTTGCTGTTATTAGTATTATCATTATTGTTATCTTGACATTTGCTGTTATTAGTATTATCATTATTGTTATCTATTATCATTGTTATTACTATTATTATCACTTTTATTATTATTGCCATTATTATTGTAGGTTTTTTTTTTTTCTTTTTGTCAAGTTAACGTATATACTGATTATGTGTATGACTGACAAATATGCCACTGCTGTGTTGCCATCTGCGCGCTGTCCTCTTTTAGCACACTTGTAAACTCTGATTACCTGATCTATTAAAAAAAAAAAAAAAAAAGGGGGGGGGGGGGGGCGCAGCAAGATGATCAGATACTGGTGACGCTATACCATGTGACGCCCTCTCTCCCAGGGGAGAGCAGCCTGCATAGCACGCGGAGAAATACCTTGTGACGATGAAGCTGCACGTTACATTCATGAAAACTCATTCAAACTGAAATCCTGAACAAGGAAACACACCTTCAGTCCCTGCCAGCCACACACCTTCTACGGATCCCTGCCCAACTTTCACCTCTACACACACACACACCCTCCCGTCCCACACACCTCCCTTTTCAACAACAAAACACACATTTAATAATATGACTGATATGACGAATAAGACTAATAACAATAATAATGATGATAATTAATGATGATGGCGATGACAACAACGACAATGAGGATGACGACGATGACGAAGACGACAATGGCAACGACGACGACGATGGCATGATGGCAATGATGGACACCTAGTGTCCCCCAATACAAAACAAGAGCATTCACTCTTCTCTTGCCAAAGCGCACTCTCCAGCTTGAACTCTTCTCCCAGATCGATCTGACGGGCGAGGACAGCCATTACAGTATCACCCGACAGACAGCAGATGGCAACGATAAAGCCCCCCTACCGAGACCCCACTGTTAGAACTGCAGACGTCATAAGGCTCGTGACGTCTTCAAATGACGTCACAACTGTGACCTTTTTTTTTTTCCTCTCTGCTCGTTTTGCGGCGGACAGTCGGGTTGCTGTGGAGACGAAATAAGGATGAGATAAGTGAAGGGGTCCGGGCATTTTCTTAGTAGTAGATGGAGATTCACTAGAGAAAACTCACACTGCACACACACACACACACACACAAGTTAAGGGCTTGGTTAGGCCGAGTGGACAGACTAGTTCTCGTTCTTCTTCTTTTTCTTCTTCTTCTTCGTTCACTCAGACAGGAACCCAGAGATGCACCGACGAAGGCTGCTGTACAGCGGAGGCCCACCAGTGATCCATAACACTTCGCTCATCGGTGTGTTGGCAGGCCAGGTCTCCGCCCTTAGCTTTTCGATTCTCTTGGTCTAAGGATCCTGTGGATTAACCTCCGACTGGACCGGACCGAACAGAGGAAAATCTCTCTTCAGCTGTGTCCGTCTCTGGGTACACTTCCAACCGTCTACCAGTCTTTCGGAAGGGATGTGTAAGCCGAGGTCTTGTGTGGGATCGCATGCATTTAGAAATAACTAAATGTCACATTTTTTTTTCTGTTTACCGTTGTTTTTGTCTTTTTGTTCCTTCGTGTATCACAACTGAATGAATACCACACACACACACACACACACACACACACACACACACACACAAAACACACACACACCGAGGCGCACGCACGCACGCAAATACACACACACGCACGCTCTCTCTCTCTCTCTCTCTCTCTCTCTCTCTCTCTCTCTCTCTCTCTCTCATTCAGTTTCTAGAAGGGCTCTACGGGATTCAAAAATACAGTACGGAGGAAATACACTGCGCTCTCCCGCATTTCTTTTTTTAATCTTTTTTCATGGTTATCAACTAGTCGACAGAATCACAGCCGAACCATGGAGAAAGGAGGAGACTCTGAGAGTGGGGGGGAGGGGGGTAGGGGGAAAGAGAGGAAGGGGGGGGGGGGGGGGAAATGGAAAAAAAAAAAAGGGCGTTCCCAAGCCCCACTAACCCGAACCTTTCTCTCCCTCGCATTTAGCCCATGGTCCCCCCTTTCCCTCCCCACCCCCCACCCCTCCCCTCTCCCCCCAAAGAAAAAAAAAAGACTGCTGACAGCCAGGCTGGACCATACACAGAGGATTAAGGCGACGAAGATTAGCCTCCGTGATAGGCGGCAGCGTGTAAAATAAGGACGCATTAACAGGGCAGCACTTCAGTGCGCAGGGAAATCCAAGACGGGCTTCAAAGCCTGAACTTGACGTCGCCATCAAAGACGAAGTGGTGTGTTCCCTTCGTCTTGTCGAGACGCGTTTCTCGCGTGGAATTCGGCCTGCTTGGTGTGCCCGTTGTCTCCGCAGTAGAAAGCGTCGCCTTCGTTCAGCGCCATGTATTGGTTTTTGTTTGGGAGAGACAGAGACAGAGAGAGAGAGAGAGTTGAGAGAGTGAGAGAGAGAGAGAGAGAGAGAGAGAGTGTGAATGTGTGTGTGTGTGTGTGTGTGGGTGTGTGTGTGGTGTGCGCCGCGCCAGCGCGCGCGCATGTATGTATGTATGTGTGTGTGTGTGTGAGTGTGTACGTATGAGTGTGTGTGTGTGTGTGTGTGTGCGCGCGCGCGTGCGCGCAAGCGTGCGTGCGTGCGTGTGTGCGTGTGTGTGTGAATGTGTGCGCGTGCGTGCGTGCGTGCGTGCGTGCGTGTGTGTGGTGTGTGTGTGGTGTGGGTGTGGTGTGTGGTGTAGTGTGTGTGAGCGTGCGTGCGTGTGTGTGTGAGCGTGCGTGCGTGTGTGTGCGAGCGTGCGTGCGTGCGTGTGTGTGTGTGTGTGTGTGTGTGTGTGTGTGTGTGTGTGTGTGTGTGTGTGTGTGTGTGTGTGTGTGTGTGTGTTTGGGTGTTGTGTGGTGTATATGTGCGGTGTGTAGTGTCTGTGCATGTATATGTGTTGTGGTGTGTGTGTGTGTGTGTGTGTGTGTGTGTGTGTGTGTGTGTGTGTGTGTGTGTGTGTGTGTGTGTGCGCGTGTGTGTGCGCGTGCGTGCGCGCGCGCGTGCGTGTGCGTGTGTGTGTGTGTGTGTGTGTGAGCGGGCGCATGAATGGAAGAAAGTGGTAAAGAGATTCAGATGTTTTATTCATGTCTTGGGACCATTAAGCCTCATTCTGAAAGTACAATCTTGAACAGCGATTTGATAAGACACACTGTGCGAAACCGGCCGTCATTTCGAACATTGTTTTACAAGTGGGCAAATTGCCGTAAGAAAATGGACACCATTCTGATGGCTTTGTCACGTTGACATGCCTAAAATAAACTGTGGCGAAAACAGGTTTGGAAATTCATGAAAGCACATGACTATAATTTGTCTTAAACTATATGCCAGACAGACAGATGGACAGACAGACAGACAGACAGGACAGACAGACAGGCACACGGACGGACGGACACAGACTGACACTGAGACAAAGAGGACACAGAGACAGAGACAGAAGTTAAGGGGGACGGCGATTCTGTTTTATGGGCATGCATATTTTAACAATCATTTAGAAACAAACAAATGGTAGAAAGATCCTATCCTGTAACAGTGAGGACGTTTTCTCCGATAGGAGTGTCCTCAGGCACGTTGATATAACTGACATTTTTCACCAGTACTAGGGGGAAAAAAAAAAAAAAAAAACTGACAGACCTCATAAGGTTCGACATGTGGATTTTCTTTTAATCCACCTTTTTAGTTATTTCCTTGACTTTGGCGTTCATGCAGACAAAACAACAGTCAAGACATCCACCCCTACCCCCATCCCTCTTCTTCCCCTACGCACGAACAAAAAGAAAGAAACAGCGCCGAATTATGGCGACTCCATGACTGAACAATACTTTGGTTCTACGTCCCCTTCCCCCCTTTTGTCCCCTTTTTCTCTTTCTTTCTTTTCCTTTTTTTTTTTTCTTTCCTTTTCTATTTCTGTTATACTGTCTTGTCTTTTGTGCCACTTCAATGGCATGACCTCAGCGCCGCTCATTCTGGTTCCCCGTCATCTGCAATGGCCATGCTTGTTCCCGCCGCGGCCTCTGACTCCGGCAATCCACCAGGAGAAGCCAATGTCGAGCCGGATTCAGACAACCCGCCGCAGGAGACACTGCACTGCTGCCGATTCGATTCGGTGTTGCTTAGTGATGCCTGTTCCGATTCAACATAACGCAGGACACCGCCTACTGACCACAGTGCTGCTCTGCGTCATTTCACTCGAAAACAATTCTTCCAAGGTATCTTCATTTACAAAGAAGCCTTCGCTTACCGTCTTATCTGAAAGCCCTGTACACAGACCATAGCTCGAAGATTTACTGTAAAAAAGGGTGGGAGAGCCGGGATGGGGAGGGACAGAGAAAGGGAGGCGGCGGTGGAGGAGAGGGGTGAGGGCTTGGGATGGGGGGGGGGGGGGGGGGGGGGGGGGGGGTGAGCGACCCTGATCCTGAACTTAAACCGGACTGTAAAC
>JADBJO010001363.1:360000-362500 GCA_016801955.1 Conus betulinus | reverse complement strand
ATTAGTCAAGATGGGTGGACCTCCGGCCTGTCACTCACGTGGACAGGGAACGACAACAGAGTCCAATGATATGAGAGCTTCGGGCATTCTGATCGTCAATGGATTGGCTACGACAGAGCTGAAAAGTGGGACACTTTATGAAGAACGCAACATGCGGGTGCAATATCATGTTCAAAAACTCGCTTGTAGTTCTTTCTTTCTTTCTCTGTTTGTGTTTGTTCCCCTTTTTTTTTGAAAATTGACAGTCAGAATGATCATAATGAGACCTACACGCACGCACGCACGCACACACACACACACACACACACACACACACACACACACACACACACACACACACATGAAGAAGAGAGCAAGTCTGATGATCCCCATCTAAAACTGAAAGCAAAAAAAAAAATGAAAACCACAACTGCCCAGAAATAAATTTTAGAGAGAAAAAATCACAAGAGATAATATAAAACCATTTCAGATAAAAGATTCAGTATAAAAACCATTTAAGATAAAAGATTCAGTAATCTACCATTGAACAAACAGAGACAAGTAGACCACAAAAAAAGAAGAACAGAGAGGGGGGGGGGGGGGGGGGGGGGGGGGAGAGAGAGAGAGAGAGAGAGAGAGATGAGAGAGAGAGAGAGAGAGAATGAGAGCGGTGGGGCGAGTGGGGAAGGAGAAAGAGAGAGAGACAGAGAGAGAGAAGGAAAGGTATAATAGAAACCCAAAGAGAAAGATTTACAAGAGAAAGAAAGAAGGGATGAAGACAAAAAAAAGAAAGAAAGACGTGAAAGAAAGAAAGAAGAAAGAAAGAGGAAACAAAGAGAAAGAAATGCGAAAAGGTGAAGGGGGGGGGGGGGGGGGGGGGGATAGAAATGAAAAAAAAACAGAACATGGAAGGAAATGAAACAGAAGGAATGAAAAGAAAGGGAAGGATAAAAGAAGGTATAACCCATAAAAAGGAAGAAAGAAAAAAGAAGGAAAAAACGAAGACAGAAGGTCAAGAAAAAAAAAGTAAGAAAAGGGAGGACAGAAAAAAAAAATGACGGATTGAAGTAAAGAAGAAAGAAGGAAAATAAAGAATGAACGAATAAAAGAAAGCAGGGAAGAGAGAAATAAAGAACGAAAAGAAAGTAGATGGGGGGGGGGGGGGGGGGGAGCCGGAAAGGTGGAAAGGGCGAAAGAAAGAAGAAAAGAAAGACAGGGCAAGAGGGACGGAAAAGAAATAAAAAAAGAAAGAAAGAAAGAGAAAACAACAGGAAGATAAGGAAAGGGGGAGGAAGAGAAGAAGGAAGAAGAGAGAAAAACCGAGCAGACGTAGGAAGGAAGAAAAAATAATAACATGTATATATGCCAGACGAAGGAAAGACCTTTCGTTTTCTCCTCACGGATGTTATGCTGTCTAGAATCCGACTGCCATCACCCACCTATCATAACCCATCTCTATTCCTCAGGAACATCCACCCCCCTGATGCATCAAATGCTTCTCTGTCATGCACATAGCCATTCAGAACACACACACACACACACACACACACACACACACACACACACACACACACACACACACACAGGTAGAGAGAGAGAGAGAGAGAGAGAGAGAGAGAGAGAGAGAGAGAGAGAGAGAGAGAGGAGAGGGAGGGAGGGAGGGAGGGAGGGATGGGGAGACTGAGAAGGAGTGAGGGAGATACAGACAGACAGACAGACGGAGACAGAGACAGACAGAAGCGTGAGGGAGATACAGACAGACAGACAGACGGAGACAGAGACAGACAGAAGCAGAGAAATTCTAGATGATCTAAACGCATAGCCCGAAGAAGGCTGGACAAAACCAAACCATGTTCTGGATGAATGTCGTAACAGTACCCCCCCCCCCCCTCTCTCTCTCTCTCTCTCTCTCTTAGAGCTAATCAGCTGGTTACTAACAACAATAGTAGTACTAAACAACAAATTGTGCGACAACAGCAACAGTAATTGCAGAAGCAGAACCAGCAGTTGTCATTACGTATTTCAATCTCTGGGACCGTAGCCACCATCTCGTCAGAGGGGTAAGTGTGGGTGGTGAGGGCATGTGTGGACACTTCAAGACGTTTCCAGCTGATATCTTCAGACGAAGAAGAAGAAGAAGAAGAAGAAGAGAAGTAGAGAAGAAGAAGAAGAAAAAAAAAAAAAAAAAAAAAAAAAAGGGAAAGTACGACTCACAAGAAAACGCATCCCTTAAAAGACAAAACAGTAAGAAGAGAAATAAAAGATACTCTGAGATGAAAGATGTAATATCCCACCAGTGAGCAAACACAGAAACAAAGGGGGGAAAAAAGAAAAAAGAATAGAAAGTAAGGATGGAGGAGGGTAGGGGAGGGACGGGGGAAGGATGAGGCTCCCTGCTGCAGCAGCGATTTGGGAGGGGGGGGGGAAGTCGGAGGGGACTGGAGAAGAGAGAGCGTGACCAAGAATGGCAGCATTCCTGTTATCTTAAAAATGCAGTGGAGTATATAAAAACGGCTTTCAC
>JADBJO010001363.1:337500-347500 GCA_016801955.1 Conus betulinus | reverse complement strand
TTTTCAACACCTTTCTCATTAAATCTTAAAATGGTCAAACCCAAAATCAACGGATATACCATGTGGTTGTGATCGTTGACGTCCTACTTTATCGACTGCTTTCCAGTCAGGTGGGGAGAGGTGGGAGGAGGGGGCGGTGGTGAGAGGCAGACAGACAGACAGACAGAGACGGGACAGAGAACTCGGAAAAATTTCCTCCATCAAGGATTGAAATTTCAGGTATGCCTATTCTTCCAGTCTCTGTGTGTGTGTGTGTGTGTGTGTGTGTGTGTGTGTGTGTGTGTGTGTGTGTGTGTGTGTGTGTGTGTGCGCGCGTGCGTGCGTGCGTGTGCATGCGCGTGCGTGCGTGCGTGCGTGTGTGTGCGTGCGCATATGTGTATGTGCGAGTGCGAGTGCGTGTGAGTGTGTGTGTGTGTGTGTGTGTGTGTGTGTGTGTGTGTGTATGCATGTGTGCGAACAAGCATATCCGTCTCTGTGTGTGCGTGTGCGAGAGAGAGAGAGAGAGAGAGAGAGAGAGAGAGAGAGAGAGAGAGAGAGAGAGAGAGGAAAGAACACAAAGAGAAATCAAACAATTCTTTACAACTAACAAGGATAGTCAGCGAGGCAGCTTTGGTGAGAAGGTAACCCTTATCTCCCCCGCCCTCACCATGTCAAAATCTATCCCTCAACGGCGAAAAGTCCACTTAGCAAAAAGTCCATACAGTTCACAAAGCGGAAGACCATGTAACCGGAAGTCCCAACCTGGGGTCCAAGCCTCACCCACAAAGCCCACGGACGACTGCACGGTGCACAAACTGGGCAACAACTTGCGTGTGTGCGTGTGTGCGTGTGTGTGTGTGTGTGAGTGTGTGTGCGCGCGCGCGCGCACGCGAGAGAGAGAGAGAGAGAGAGAGAGAGAGAGAGAGAGAGAGAGAGAGAGAGAGAGAGAGAGAGAATTAGAGGTATTCCTGTATTATATCTGGCCCGTGATCTAAAAAGCAAAAGTCAATCCAAACCCTTTTTTTCTGCTTTGCCCAAGCTTGTTTCTTTCTCCGAGGACTGCATACGTGCGCGCGCGCGCATGCCCTTTTGCGTCCATGTGTCTGTATGCTCAGGCATCAAATTCCCGACAGCTCCCAACACTTTAAAGCTCGAAAATTAAATCCCTCCAATAAAAAATCCGTTTCACTAACACCTTTTTTTTTTTTTGCGCTTCACCGTGTGCCTCCTTCCCTTTTCTCTATTCCTTTTAAAACAACGTCCGTCTATGAATAGAAATGTTGTTCTGCTGAGTGATGGTTCATGCGCGTTTTTTTCCTCCCCCTCCCCAAATACGCTTGTAAATCCCCTTCTACGAGCACAGGCTGCACACCCAAAATTAGTAAGTCAAGAATATGCTTATCAAGGAGTCAAGTATTTTTATAAACGGGCACAATTACATTATTTTGAGAATGTTTTAATTGTGTCTGAAAGTTGATATTTACCCTCTTTTCTTTCACGTGCCCATCAAGGTACATGCCAGGCAATCCAGGCACACAGATTCAAGTTAAAGGAATGGGGACCATTTGGGGGTAACTACCTGGCGGACAGATAGGGTCCCGGGCGAGCGCGAAGGCCTGGCATTGTGACGTCAGGGTGGCTCATGCATTTCTAGATTGTGAATGACGTCATCGGTGGAAATCCCTGAACACTGGTGAAATAATTGGTGAGGGTTGTTCGTTTAATCCATTGCCGGTTTAATACCAGTTTCTGGCTCAACGTTATGCTACAGCTCAAAACGCTCTCTCTCTCTCTCTCTCTCTCTCTCTCTCTCTCTCTCTCTCTCTCTCTCTCTCTCTCTCTCTCTCTATGTATAGTGATTGCAAGCAAAATCCTGACACGGCATGTGGCCACAGCGTTGTCCACTTCGCAGTTCGCTTACCTCCCTTCTCCCCCAGTCACTGATCTACTGATCTTCAATATACTATACCGTCTTCTCGCCCCTAACCGTCAGACTTGCTTCTCCCCCTTTACACCTCACGTGACATTTCTCCAGTAAAATGGTGGGATGTGGGAACATCCCCATGTGACGGATCTTCCGTCACGAACTAATCCTCCCCCGGCCAACTTTCTGCCTGCTTCAGTGTCCCCTTAACGACCGCTTTTCCTACTAAGGAGCCCATTGCTCTGCCCCACAGACCTCTTCTGAAGTGTCTACAGGTGCTCTCCCCTGATGACATACTTCCCTCCCTTAGTAATCCGCTTAACGGCCGATTTACCTCCCGCGTCAACCCCACCTCTCTCATTTCGCACTGCTGATCTCCCTTTCGTTTCATCTTTCTCTCCCTGCACATGCATCTCTCTCTCTCTCTCTCTCTCTCTCTCTCTCTCTCTCTCTCTGTGTGTGTGTGTGTGTGTGTGTGTGTGTGTGTGTGTGTGTGTGTGTGTGTGTGTGTGTGTGTGTGTGCAGCCACGCAAGCGTGTGCACAGTCTAACTGTCTCCCAGTCCTTTTCCTCATGCAGTGTAAGCGTCCTTTCCAACAGCATTTTTTTTTTTTTATCAATCGTAATCCGTTTTCTGCTCCGTTCCAGTCTGCTTATTTTTTTTCCGCCGGAGGAAAAAGACGACTTTTTATCTCATCGATGCCGTTCACACACACACACACACACACACACACACACACACACACACACACACACACACACACCACCACTTGATCTACCAATATGACGAGCACAGAGACACACAACAAGACACATACATTCACCTCCACCGTCACCATATCACTCCTTTCCCCTACCGCCACGACACGTGAGCATGCGACAAAAAATCCAAACCATCTTACAACCAGATGAAAACTCTGTGGGAAGGGGAGGAGGAGGGGGGGGGGGGGGGGGGGGGGGGGGGGAGGGGGGGGGGGGGGGGGGGGCGACGACGAGAAAAAAAAAAGATGTCTTCAACCTGCGTTATCAAACTCAACAACCCGTTGTGTGCTGCGCTTCTCAAATCGACTACAAGCGAGTTCCCAAACGGACGGGGCTTCCAAAATTGTCTTGGAATTACCTTCAACAGTGTTTTACCTGATCTTCGGAGATGGCGAGATGATCTTCAACAGTGTTTTGCCTTATCTTCGGAGATGGCGAGTCGATACAATAATGAACACAGTGTTGAATAAAAAGACATACCGTTCAAATGATGTTGTTCAAAGCCAAAATCCCGTTTCTAACGAATGCGAAAGGAAACCGGAAACCAGGGTAGACTTTAGAATTGTGGTATGCAATGTACTGTGTAGTTCTAGACGCTTTCATTTTTTGCATAACCACTCTTGTAACACTATTCTGGGCAACATACAATTATTAGCTCAGTGCTGAATAAAGGCGTGCAGAAAAGAGTTCCAGTCAAATAAGGCTATTTAAAGCCAGAAAAGCTCGTCTGTAACAGACACGAAAGGTAACCCGATGCCAGTGAAGACTTTATAATACTGTTGTAATAATAGCTCTACAGCTTTCGCCTTCGCATAATCACTCGTGTAGCACCATTCTGGACAACGTACAATTGTAAACACATTGTTGAAGAAGATAATGTCGCTCCATTTTGAGCATCCATTTTCGCATAATCACTCTTGTTACCTTATTCTGGGACAATGCAAAATTATTTATAAACACAGTTGATTAACAACAATCCATTCAGATGACGCTATTTAACGCCAAAAACAGCTCGTTTATAACGATGCGACAGGTCACTGGAAGCCGGCGTAGACTTTTTGATAGTGATATAATGTAGATCTATCTAGACTCTTTCATTTCCGCTTGATCATTCTGATCACACTGTTCTGGACAATGTAGGCCGGTGAACTGTTCAAAATCCTCTTTTCTCCATTAAGTTTTTCTTTCTTTTAAACAGCCAGCTCACTCTACTCTCGCTCTCTGTTCCCGTTCACAACCTTTGAAGCGTGTCTTTTTCCAGTGTCTCTTTACTCTCTTCACAACCTATTGTTCGCGTTTGAAAAACCCAAACGTTCTCCCTTTAAAAACCTGTTTACGTGTTGCGTTGTGTGTGTGTGCGCTGTGTGTGTGTGTGTGTGTGTGTGTGTGTGTGTGTGTGTGTGTGTGTGTGTGTGTGTGTGTGTGTGTGTGTGTGTGTGTGTGTGTGTGTGTGTGTGTGTGTGTGTGTCCGCGTGTGTCTGTGTCTCTGTGTGTCCGTGTACGTGTGCGCTGGTGGTGCGTGTGTGTGTGTGTGTGTGTGTGTGTGTGTGTGTGTGTGTGTGTGTGTGTGTGTGCATGCATACATGTGTTTCTGTCAGTCAGTCAATAAGTCAGTCTGTCTGTCTGTCTGTCTGTCTGTCTGTGTCTGTGTCAGTGTCTCTGTGTTCATCTTCAAGTCATTTTCTTCCTGAGAGACACAAACGTTCCCCTTTTCAAGCAGCACGTATCTCTCATTACTTACTTCTATCCTCCTGAAAATACCATGTTCCCGCTTTAAGAAACACCTACCTTAGCATTCTCATCACTAATTCCTCTCTCCCTCTCTCTCTCTCCCTCTCTCCCTCTCTCTCTCTCTCTCTCTCTCTCTCTCTCTGAAAAAGTTCTTTTTCGCCCGCCAATCACAGGTTTCCTTTTCTATTTTTAACGTCTAAGTTCTCTGTCTTCTTGCCCAATGGGGGTGTTTCTGTCCGTCTGTCTGTCTGTGAACAGTCCACGAAAACTCATCCACTAATTAGACGACCTCTCTGCTTACGCAGCAATGACTAGGGGGAGAGGGAGGGGGGGGGGGGAGCAGGGTATGTGTGATGGGTATGGGGTGCAAGATTCCGCTGATGGTTGCTACAGTTCTAGTCATCAACTACATGACATTAATCTTGTTTGTATCCAAGGTTATGTGGGTCACAAACTGAAAGAAGTTGAATCGGGCACTGCCTTGTTTACGTTTTCTTTTTTCAGTTTACCCCGCGCGTGTGTGTGTGTGTGTGTGTGTGTGTGTGTGTGTGTGTGTGTGTGTGTGTGTGTGTGTGTGCGTGTGTGTGTGTGTGTGTGTGTGTGTGTGTGTGTGTGTGTGTGCGTGTGTGTGTTGTGTGTGTGTGTGTGTGTGTGTGTGTGTGTGTGTGTGTGTGTGTGTGTGTGTGTGTGTGTGTTGTGTCTGTGTGCGTTGTCTGTCTGTCTGACTGTCTATTTGCAAGTCTATCGGTCTATCCGTGAATATGAAAGGGAAGAAAAATTACGCTTATATTGCTATAGTCACGATTTAATGTACATAGATAAGCATTTAAAAATTGTAACCTAAATACACTGAAAACATTTAAAACGAAGCATGTTATGTTACTCATTCTTACCTGTGTTGTTTTTGATTGGACAGTCTGGTCTTCATTAGTCAATGTGTGTTTGCGTGTGTGAGTGAACTATATTCTTATGTGTGTGTAATGTGTGCAACGTTTGTCTGCACGAATGTGTGTGTGTGGTGTGCGCGCGTGCGTGTGTGTGTGTAAGAGGGAGAAAGACAGACAGAGAGAGAGAGAGAGTGAGTATGTGTGTATGTGTGTGTGTGTGTGCGCGCGCGCGCGCGCACTTGCATGCGCAAGAGAGTATGCATAAGTGTGAGTGCGCTTGTGTGTGTGTGTGTGTGTGTGTGTGTGTGTGTGTGTGTGTGTGTGTGTGAGAGAGAGAGAGAGAGAGAGAGAGAGAGAGAGAGAGAGAGAGAGAGAGAGAGAGACAGACAGACAGACAGACAGATAGACAGACAGACAGAGTATACATGTGTATGTGTGTACGTGTGGGTGTGTGTGTGGGTGTGCGCGCGCGTGCGCGTCCGTCTGTCTGTCTGTGTTTGTGCGTGCGTGCCTATGCCCGTGTGCGTGCGTGCAAGTGTACTTGCTTAGAACTGTGATTGGTAGGAAGCGCCCGACGGCATCGAGTTATCACCGTTTGACCAAGAGGCGATGTTGACGTTCCGTGTCTACTGCCACATGTCAAGCGCACAGGACCTAGGAAATGCATTTGTGTCCAATCAGCATCAATGCTGCGTCATGACCCTAAACTACCACTACTTCATACTCCCCGCTTCCCCCTCCACCCCCCTCCCTCCTTAACAGCACAGGATTCCATTGCCAAAAACTTCTCTCCAAGAGCGAGAGACAAGTAAAGAATATGTTTAGGCTGGTGAAGAGATGGGGTCGGTGGGAGGGGAGGGGTGGGGAGGGGGGACCTTCGTCCCCTCAACATGAAATAAACTCTTGTTTTACGAAAAAACAAAACAAAAGAAAAAAACAAAAAAAAAACAAAAACAAAAAAAAAAACAGCCTAAATATTAATGTCAGCGAAAAAAAAAAAAAAAAAAAAAAAAAAAAAAAAAAAAAACGTGAACAAACAAACGAATCCCAGACAAAACACGACGCGTTTCGACCTCTTCGGTCTTGTTCAGGCAAGACACAAAACAACCAGGATAACAAAAAATGAACGAGCAACCACTTATCTTCATCCACTTCAGCGCAAGATACGCACTGAATGAAAAGCAGATCTTGTTTTATGCTCAGCAGACACTGATTTCTCCTATCAATAAAACCTGGGGGTTTAGTGGGCCCATCAAAACAAAGAAAGAAACGAAAGGACAAAGCAAAACACTGTGCAGGGAGGGGAGAGGAGGGACGGGGAGGAGCGATGAAGGCACAGCTCTCGACAGTAGCTTTCATTTTTTTCTCTCTCTCTCGTCGTTTTTCTTCTCTTTGCTTTGCCTCGCAGTCTTTTCGAGTCGAAACGCGCTGCTCTAGTCTTTTCTTGTGTGTTTGTTCCCGTCTGTTCATTGGTCTGACAACTTGCTGCTTCAGTCTTTGCCTGTGTTGTTCCTGTCTGTTCATTGGTCTGACAACTTGCTGCTTCAGTCTTTGCCTGTATTTGTTCCCGTCTGTTCAGCGGTCTGATAACTTGCTGCTTCAGTCTTTGCCTGTGTTTGTCCCGTCTCTGTTCAGCGGTCTGACAACTTGCTGCTTCAGTCTTTTCCTGTATTTGTTCCCGTCTGTTCAGCGGTCTGATAACTTGCTGCTTCAGTCTTTGCCTGTGTTTGTCCCGTCTGTTCAGCGGTCTGATAACTTGCTGCGTTAGTCTTTTCCTGTGTTTTTGTCCCGTCTGTTCAGCGGTCTGATAACTTGCTGCTTTAGTCTTTTCCTCCCTTGCTGCTGTAGTTTGTTCCCGTCTGTTCAGTGGTCTGATAACTCGGCTTCCATCGTTCTCTCGCTTCAGCTGCCGGCCATCTCCAGTCTTTCTCCTTTCAGCCTGATGTCTGCCATGTTTCAGGTTTAAACATGCGTTTTGTGTTGTGTTCGACCTTTAACTCTGCCCTGCCCTGCCCTGCCCTGCCCTGCCCTGCCCTGCCCTGCCCTGTCCTCTTCTCTTCCCTTTCCTTCTCCTTCCTTTCTCTTTCCTTCCCTTCCCTTCTCTTCCTTTCTCTCCTCTTCCCTTCCGTTTCCTTCCTTTCTCTTCCGTTCCTTCCCTTCTCTTCCTTTCTCTTCTCTTCCCTTCCTTTCTCTCTCTTCTCTTCCCTTCCTTTCTCTTCCTCTTCTCTTCCTTTCTTTTTCTCTTCCCTTCCTTTTCTCTCCTCTTCTCTTCCCTTCCCTTTCTTCTTCTCTTCTTCCTTTCTTTCTCTTCCTTTCTCTCTTTCTTTTCCCTTCCTTTTCTCTCTTCCCTTCCTTCCTTTCTCTCTCTTCTTTTCCCTTCCTTTCTCTCCTCTTTCTCTTCTTTCCCTTCCTTTCTCTTCTCTTCCTTCTCTCTCTTCTTTTCCCTTCCTTTCTCTTCTCTTCCTTTCTCTTCTCTTCTCTTCCTCCCTTTCTCTTCTCTTCTCTTCTTTCTTCTTCTCTCTTCTTCCTTTCCCTTCTCTTCTCTTCCTCTCCTCTTCTCTTCTCTCCTTCTTCTCTTCTCTCCCCCCTTTCTTTCCCCTTCTCATCTTCCTTTCCTTTCTCTTCTCTTTCTCTTCCCTTCCTTTCTCTCTCTTCCCTTCCTTTCTTCTCCTCTTCTCCCTTCTCTTCCTCTCCCTCCCTTTTTGTCGGACATGATCCTTCCTCCCTCCCTCTTCTCCCCCCTCCCTTCTCCCTCCCCCCCCCCCCCCCCCCCCCTCCCCCCCTCCCCTCCCCTCCCCTCAATGGCGTACTCACTCTAACCATCACAAAGTGTGATGCACTACATAACTTTGTCACTTCTAGCACGGCAGTCAGTACTGGGCCGTAGAGCGTGCAGCAGTCTGCTTTGTCCGCGAATGATCATGCGGAATTATCGCAGACACAGGCAACTCCCGGTTCAGTACATACTTTTCCACTATTTCTGTGCCGCTTTATTGCGTTACGGGCTACGTTCGCCATGCTAAGAGGTGCATTCCAGCATGTGTACATTGTATACATGTCTACGTCGCTCGACAAGACATCTGTCTTAGTTTTTAACAACTTACCTCAACATGCAACATGGGTTTCAATGGGGCCAAATATACAGAAAATCATGTTCTTCTCTATGTCTAGCATGTTGCTTTACTGTCGTCCGCGCAAATCTAGACTGTATATCACACAGCGAAATAACTTTTTTTTTTTTTTAAAATAAGCAAACTTTAAAAAGAAAAAACGAAGAAGAACAATCACTATGCCGCCAAAGGAAAGAAGCAAACAAATTACAAGACACATTTAGTTTTACCTCGTCGTTGCTCACTTTTTTTTTCCCTCGTCAATGTTCATACTCTTTCCCTCGTCAATGTTCACACTCTTTGAAGTCTTTCCCTCGTCAATGTTCACACTCGTCAATGTTCACACTCTCCCTCGTCAATTTTCACATTCTTTCCCTCGTCAATGTTCACACTCTTTCCCTCGTCAATGTTCACTCTTTCCCTCGTCAATGTTCGCATTCTTTCCTTCGTCAATATTCACACTCTTTCCCTCGCCAATGTCCACATTATTTCCTTCGTCAGTGTTCACTCTTTCCCTCGCCAATGTCCACATTATTTCCTTCGTCAATGTTCACACTCTCTTTCCTTCATCAATGTTCACATTCCTTCCCTCGTCAATGTTCACTCTTTCCCTCGTCAATGTTCACTCTTTCCCTCGTCAATGTTCACACTCTCTTTCTTCATCAATGTTCACATTCCTTCCCTCGTCAATGTTCACTCTTTCCCTAGTCAATGTTCACATTCCTTCCCTCGTCAATGTTCACTCTTTCCCTAGTCAATGTTCACTCTTTCCCTAGTCAATGTTCACTCTTTCCCTAGTCAATGTTCAAACTCTTTCCCTCGTCAATTTTCACCTATTCCCTCGTCAACGTTCACATACTTTCCCTCGTCAATACTCACACTCTTTCCCTCGTCAATGTTCACACTCTTTCCCTCGTCAATGTTCACAATCTTTCTCGTCAATGTTCATACTCTTTCCCTCGTCAATGTTCACACTTTTTTCCCTCGTCAATGTTCACCCCCCCCCCCTCGTCAATGTTCACACTCTTTCCCTCGTCAATTTTCACCTATTCCCTCGTCAACGTTCACATACTTTCCCTCGTCAATACTCACACTCTTTCCCTCGTCAATGTTCACACTCTTTCCCTCGTCAATGTTCACAATCTTTCTCTCGTCAATGTTCATACTCTTTCCCTCGTCAATGTTCACACTTTTTCCCTCGTCAATGTTCACCCCTCCCCCCTCGTCAATGTTCACACACTCTTTCCCTCGTCAATGTTCACACTCTTTCCCTCGTCAATGTTCACAATCTTTCCCTCGTCAATGTTCACACTCTTTCCCTCGTCAATGTTCACACACTCTTTCCCCTCGTCAATGTTCACAATCTTTCTCTCGTCAATGTTCACACTCTCCCTCGTCAATGTTCACACTCTTTCCCTCGTCAACGTTCACACTCTTTCTCTCGTCAATGTTCACAATCTTTCCCTCGTCAATGTTCACACTCTTTCCCTCGTCAATGTTCACACTCTTTCCCTCGTCAATGTTCACAATCTTTCCCTCGTCAATGTTCATACTCTTTCCCTCGTCAATGTCCACACTTTTTCCCTCGTCAATGTTCACCCCTCCCCC